>RJWJ010044257.1:0-12250 GCA_004363605.1 Indri indri | reverse complement strand
AGATTGTGTGAAAATGCTGGAAGGTACTGCAGACTTAGAAACTGCCCAGTAAACGGCTATTGACATTGAAACTATTGTACCACATAGAGAAATAATCTTAGCTATTTTATTGCATGATTTTCAATTTTTTCAGAATGTGATTTTTTTAATTTAAGGAAACGGTCAGTTCCAGCTATAAAAGTGATAATGTTACAAGACCGTTTGCCACAGTCTGAGCTGTGGGTTTATTACATCCTAGAACCTAAGAATATTCTGAGGACCCATTTTTGCAAGGAAAGTAATGGAAAAATGATGTGGGCTATAAAAATTCCAATTTGCAGTTAACTTTTCAAGAACACATCTCATCCCGAAAGTGAGGGGCATGTACATCCCAGATGAGATGGAAAGTCCCCTCACCCCCTTTCTGTTAATTTATTCCTTTATAACCAGGTGATGGGCATCATTTGGCAAAATAGCTGCCTGTCTACCGCTACGATTTCTCCGAAACAGTCACCTCAAAATTTCATTTCTGAGAATGTCATATGCAAGGTGTTTTCTCATCTGAGATGCATTCCTGTTTTCAAGGCAGCAATTTTATTTTTTTCCTCCAATATACCTTGTCATTCTGTGCAGAGGACTTTCTGCTTAAGTTCTATGCTCTGGGATATTAAAAGTCACCACGAGTCCCAGGCAAGTGTCGCCCATCAACAGCTCCCGAATAACTAATCAGGAGTGGAAATGGAGCATCGCGATGCAGAACTCATTTTCTGCCCTTACAGGAGCTCATGATTGAGCTGAGAAAAGGCTCCCCGATTCACCCTCTGTGTGTGTGTGCCTTGCATTTGGAGGTGAAGGGTAGACCAGGTGCCCAGAAGGACTCCGCTTTGCGGGGCCTGGAAGCAGGGTGAGAAATTAGATGTCACTTCCAATGAGGCATTCCCCCTCTCCTCTTCTCATCCTTTCAGGAGATAAAATCCACCCTCTGCTGAGGTCATTTGCTCCCTAAAGAATCAGACGGCTGGCCTCCTGTTAGACACTGGAGAGTTTCCAAGTCCAGTGTCTCCAGTCTGATTTGAGCGGCTCTGCCGAAGCGCTTCGCCTGAAACCCAGTGATGATTAAGAGCATTTCCAGGCTGAGCCAACCACGCCGAGATTAGAATCTAAGGACTACTGGGAACCAAGGACTCATGCCTGTGCCTCAGAGCTGTGCCTTCCATTGCCTCCTAAATATCTGGTCTGCAGCTGATTCATGGCCCTGTGTGCACACAGAGGGTGCTCAGTAAATGCTCACTGACTGACGTGGTTCTTCACACACATCGTTAGCTCGTTTTGCTGAGTCTCTTCCTTTGGTCATTTTGGAGGTCTGCTCTACCTGCCCAAACGTGCCCCACCTGCACCTTGCTAGGGGGCAAGCCAGTCTGACAGCCAGGGGAGAAGCCACGAGTCACTGTCCCCTTCCAGGCTCTGATAAACTCATCTACTTCAAAGAAGGGCCAGGAAAGTTCATGAGCCCGGAATGAAGCAGATGATGGGGTTTTGGAGGGAGAGGAAAGTGCCTTTGACACAAAAACGAAGGCTGGTTTATTGAAATCCTCTCAATAATGTTTCTTTGAGGGATGTGTTGTCCCTGTTGTATGAAGGAGGGATTGGAAACACAAGGAGTTTGGGTTGCCTGTCATGCAACAAGCAAGTGACAGAGGCAGGAACGAGAACTGGGTCTGCCCAAGTCCCTAGGCCCAAGGAATCAGCCACTTCAGGAATTCTGGGGACGGTCCCCTCGGTGACCTCTGGGGAAGAAAACCCGAAGGTGGGTGTGCTCCTGGAGCATCCTTGAAGTAAACTCCTGATATTGGGAGCTGACTGCAAACTCCTAGTTACTCATTTCATGTCTTCTTTACCTGTTTTACTATGAATATGTGATCTCAGATATCAAAACAGTCACCCCTGTATCAACTAAGACCCTGAGGTTAAGGAAATAAAATTACCTATATAGATGGAGGGTTCAGGGCCTGGTAAATTTCTAAATTCCTTTGGCTATAAGAAAAGCCACACCCTTGCTGAACTCCCTGATAAAAGGAGCTGCAGGCTGATTTCCACCCAGACCCCTGCGACTCTGATTGGACAGAGACTGCACAAACATTCTTTCCTGATAAGCATCTGCGGACCTTGATCCAGTTCCAGCCAGCTAATGGCGGCTGCTTGTGTCCTATAGTTCACCTTTGACGTAAAGAGCCAAATTCCACCCCATTTTAATGCTAAAACCCTGCCTCAGAGTGAACATGGGATGTATGTTACATACATGTTTACCCACTAAACATGCACTCTGCTCTCCTCATAAATATGTCTAACTTTCCCCCTAAACCTGCTGAACATGCATGACACCTCCCCTTTGGGTCATAAAACCCAATCTGTCCTTCCCCTCTGCAAAGAGAGAACACCTCTGGTCCACACTAGGGACTGTCTCTTCCTGGCTTGCAAACTGGTATCGCCAATAAAGCTCTCTTTTCTCCTATCTTGCCATCCTGTTGCTCTTTTGGATGACAGAGGCTACTCAGGACCCAAATGGAAGAGGTGCATTGGGTAAGGTGTGCGGGGTTGGGGTGTCACACGCCTCCACACCCACTCTGGGCAGGCCACCCTCCCAGCAAGTCCAGGTGTTCACTGATCCGGAAGCTGTCTGAATCTCATTATTTGGGAGTTTTAATAGACTGGCCCCAAATGGAGGCTACCAACCCCACCCCCAGTCACCTCATTAGCATAAACTCAGGTATGATCCAGAGGGGGGATTTTATGGGTGACAAAAGACACTCCTATCACTCAGGAAATTCCAAAGGTTTTAGGAGCTCTGTGCTAGGAACCAGGGACAAGAACGAATATATTGTTTATTATATTGCAGGATCCAAAGGTGACACTTTCAGCTGTCCATCTTGCAGCATGCGCCTTGGACAGGTTAGCCAAGCGTTCCCTCGGTCCCCTGGGGCCTTTTCTAATCAAAGCCACTCAGTTGTGAGTGCACCGAATAAGGGTCTGTGATTGAAATGATAGCAAAGCTGCTGATTCTCATGGAGGTGGCATCTATTGTTTGTGATTGCTGTTGTTTTTCTAGCTGTAAGAGACAGAAAATCTGAACTGCAAATTGGCTTAAGTGAAAACCAGGACTTCATCAGCTCATGTAACTGGGAAGTGCAGAGCAGCTGTGAAGCTTCCCACTGTGGGCTTCACTCCGCTGCTCACGGATTTGTGCACAGGCTCCACACTCGTTCAAGGCCCTGCCTGCACACAGTTGGTGCTTAATAAATGCTTACCGTGATCACAAAGTGGCCTCAGAAGCTGTGAGCATCGTACCGCCACACCACAGCATCTCCGCAGAGGAAAGGATGCTGCTCATTCTCTGAAGCCCCTCAAAACAGCTGCTTGCATCTTCTCGGAGCTGACTGGGCATGTGTTCAGGCCTGAACCAATCATCTGGCGATAGGTGGGGTCTGTTAAAGAAAAAGTAATTATTCGTGACGCTTTTAAAGCAGTAAGGCAGACTTTATTCAGAACTATCAGGATAGGTATAGGGACTACCCTGATGGGGTTTTGCAGAAGTGAAGGGAGACTGGCTTAATTGCCAATCAATGCAAGGAAACGTGGGAATTTATAGCGAAAAAGCAGGGGAAGTTGGTGGGGGGGGCAACAGGAAAACTACTGGGAAGAGAAGAGAGGAAGCGGTTGGGGGAGCCCACCAAAACACATCCCTGTGGGGATGGAACAAATGAGCCCGCAGGACAGAAGAATGGTGAGTGCGCCACTCTCTGGCTGCTGGGTGGTGAGTTAACGTGAGCTTGCTTCATCTGTTGACCCAGCACGGCCACTTATCAGAGAGAAGGTTGCCCAGAAAGGGACATGACGCATCATCAGCCCAACAGCCTTATTTTAGAAATGAGACCGAAGACGAGAGAGGTTAGCGATTTGCTCAAAATGACAAAGTGTGTTAGAGGCTGCACTGGCCCCAGAGCACGGATCTGCTGACTCATAGTTGATGGCTTTGTCATCTGCCTGGAGCTGTATGGATGGTGACGACCAGGGCTGTGCTGGGACCGACTCCTGCCCTTCCTATGAGCCAATCATCAGATGTTCAGGAATTCTGTAGGTCGGTTGGCACACACAGCTGTTATTAAAAATTAAATTATGTAAAGTTACAATTAACTGAATTATATTAAAAATGAAGGTAATCACGAATGTTCATAGCAGCACTATTTACAATAGCCAAAAGGTGGAAAGAACCCAAATGTCCATCAATAGACGGATGAATATGGTGGAATATTACTCAGCCATAAAAAGAAATGAAGGTCTGATACAGGCAACGATATGCATGAACTTCAAAATCATTGTACCCAGCGAAAGAAGCCAGACACAAAAGGCCACATATTGTATGATTCCGTGTATACAAACTATCTAGAATAAGCAAATCCACAGAGACAGAAAGTGCATTAGTGCTTGCCAGAGGAGAAGGGGGTGGGGAATGACTGCTTAATGGGTAAGGGGTTTCTGTTTGGAATAATGAAAAAGTTCTGGAGCTAAATGCTGGTGATGGTTGCACAACACTGTGAATGTATTAACACCTCATCATACTGAATTGTGCACATTAAAATGGTAAAAATGGAAATAATAGAAAAGGTAATAATTACTCAAAACTCATCATTTCCTTTTTATTTTGCTACTTTCACTATTGTTTATGCTCTTGAAGTATTTATATCTGTGTATCTGTATGGTAGAAGTTCTATTGAATGGTGAGCCGCCCACATCTCTCCCCGCAACTCCATGCTCAGTGATGTCACATTGGCAGCTTGAAATCAGTCACGTGGGAGTGTTTACACTACCCAAATTGGCAAACACTGCAAATTAGGGCTTAATGTATTGTTCTTTTAAAAATTACATGAGGCCGGTGTGGTGGCTCATGCCTGAAATCCCAGCAGTTTGGGAGGCTGAGGTGAGAGGATCACTTGAGGCCAGGAGTTTGAGACCAGCCTGGGCAACACAGCAAGACCTTGTCTCTACAAAAATTAAAACAATTACCCAGGTGTGGTGGCATGTGGCTGTAATTCCAGCTACTAGGGAGGCTGAGGTGGGAGAATCACTTGAGCCAGGAATTTGAGGTTGCAGTGAGCTACGATCATGCTACTGCATTCCAGCCTGGGCAACAGAGCAAAATCCTGTCTCTAAAAAAAGATAAATAAAAATTATATGGAGTTAAGAATGGGACAGAGGCCAGGCGCGGTGGCTCATGCCTGTAATCCTAGCACTCCGGGAGGCCGAGGCGGGAGGATTGTTTGAGCTCAGGAGTTCTAGACCAGCCTGAGCAAAAGCGAGACCCCGCCTCTACTAAAAATAGAAAGAAATTGGCAGGACAACTAAAAATATATAGAAAAAATTAGCGGGGCATGGTGGTGCATACCTGTAGTCCCAGCTACTCGGGAGGCTGAGGCAGAAGGATTGCTTGAGCCCAGGAGTTTGAGGTTGCTGTGAGCTAGGCCGACGCCATGGCACTCTAGCCCGGGAAACAAAGCAAGACGCTGTCTCAAAAAAAAAAAAAAGAAAAGAAAACCTTTTTTAAAAAATAAACAAATAAATAAAAACCAAAGGGACAGAGAAAATACTCATAGTGCCAGTTAAACTGGAAAATGTGTTGTGTCTGTAGCTGTTACACTGTGATTAGCACAAAAAAATTGAGGAAATATTCTAGTGTTTGAAAACTGTCATATAATTTAGTAAAGAAGTTGCTCGAGTCATTAATGAAGTTCCAGCTTATATCTTCATTGTTTTACTTTTATTTTACTCTCTAATGCAGATGAAGAGACCAATCAACATTCACGTTGGAGCTATATATACTCAGTAGCTAAAGATGCAAGCAACTCCCTTGCTTACGTCATTAAATAGTGATCAAGCAGTCATTTATGGCGCAATTTTGCCAAAACCTGGTTGAATAGCAGTAACAGGCTGGCTACAGATCAACAGTTCAGTAAAAAATAAGCAAAATTATTCTGTGAGAATTAGTTGGCTACATGGAATTTACAATGAAGAGTAGTATATTAATATAACTTATTATTATTTGTAAATTGTGTGCTATCCATCCTCTATATCAGCAAAACTGATATTTATGTACATATATAAAAACACACATTTTTTGCTGGAGAGCCAGAAAACACTTCCCAGCACACTGCTTGTTAAAACACACTTCTAGGCACGATAGGGTCCAACACGAATGGTCATTGTATATCAAAGCTTCCCCAAATGACAATCCCACCAGAACTATCATAGATTGTATTTAAGATCCAGGAACAGAATGTTGGCAGCATTGAGAGTAAGGGGAACTGACACTTTATGGGAAAAGGAGGTTCAATTTATTTCCATTGGCTGGTGGAAATGAATTCATTTTCTCTACTCTCAGGACCGTCCACAGTATGGTCTTCAAATCTCCTTGCTGCTCAGAGATCAGTGGAGGAAACCAAATTGTCTGATGCTTAAATGAATAAACAAAACGACCCTCGCACCTCGGTTAAAGTACATTGCAGCAAACTCACAGCAAATCAACTTGGCACCCAAATAACCTCCAAGCTCCTTGCGTGCTTGTTGAGAGGAGAACGTAATCTTCTTGGGGAGCAATTTGAAAGGGTTTCCTCAAAAGCACCAGTATAAGGTGGCCCCTCTCCAACCTCCAAAGAGCTCATCCGATTTATGGTGCCGTTCCAGGAAGAGAACATTCTCGCTAAAAAACAGGCGTAGGTAACTCTTCTGCTCTTCCGTGCAGAAGGATGGATGCGTCATAGTTGTAGTGGCATGGGGGAAGGGGACCTGACGTTGGCGAAGCATTTTGCAATTTCCCAGGAGCCTCACAGATTATCCAGTCTAACCCTCGCAGCACATTTGAGAAGAGAGTGCTACTGAAATATTCTGTGTGGGGTGGAGGAACCAGGGCTCGGAGGGAGTCACTTGTCTCAGCTCAGGCGAGGCTAAGAAGAGTCAGATTTGAATTCCAGCAGGAAGACGAGCTGACTGATAGGAGGGGAGGAGGTGGCACTTCGGATCTCCTAATGCGTACGACGCCCAGAGACGGAGAGCGTGGCTTCAGCGGGGAATGGCTGTAACTAACAACTGCACAGCTCAGAAAACAAAGCAAGGAAGTGTAGACCACGTGCATCAGACTTGCCCTTAGCAGGAGGCGCTGGGGTTTGACACCTTGAATACCATCCCTTGTCCCTACCCGGCTCGAGTCAACTGAGAAATAAGGGAATTGTTAGTGGACAGAGGACTAGAACATTCTCTTTCTTACTAAGAAAGCTGACACCGGAGAAGGAGGCTTACATCTGAGAGCAAATGGACATCCCACAATGGAAACAGACAGGTGTGCCTGCCCAGGTATAGGCAGGGTGGGGCCAGCGTGGGCCTCCCCACTCCTAAGGTGGAGCTGCCTCTGGAAACCCCCAGCTGGAAGAACAGCCCCAGAAGGAAGAGAGAAGAGGGGCTGGGTTAGGTACCCTCAGTCTCCCCAGGTTGCCCCTCTTCCCCTGGGAGGAATGGGTGCCAAGACCAAGGGCAGCTCCCTCCAAGTGGCAGGAAACGTGTCCCCCACAGGAACATCAGCTCTTTGAGGGTCATGGCTGGCCACGGCCTTGCCCAGTAGGCATGTTGTGCAGCTCATTGCCAAACCATCACACTTGCGTCTAGCTCAGCACACCACGACGTGCATTCCAGTGCCGGGGGACTGGAAAGGAACACGTCCCCTTTCACCTCCAGCCCCAGGCTGGAGAGCAATTGTGTCTGTGCCGTCTCCTTCACCTTCTTAGGAGAGGTCTGTCTCTTCTAGCCTGGTTTCTGGGCTTCTGAGATACCAAATTGGGACAACGAGTGGAGAAAATCAGGAAACAGGGCAGGAAAGGACAGAAAAGGTGAGTGGGCTGAGACTTCAGAGAGCGTTAAGAGCAGGAATTTGGAGCCTGGAACAGCTGTGCAGATCTCAGAGAACTGGAAAGAAGAGAACAAGAGAGACAGAGAGAGAGAAAAAGGGAGGGACAGATTTTTGAAAAGCTGCCATGGTTTGTTACTCAGATGCTCTTTAATGTTGTTCGAGAAGTGCAAAGATTGAATTTATATTTTAACTACTTTAGGTGACAGGACGGCATTTCTTTGCATTTGACACCATACTCTTTGCACGTATGTCTGGCTTATAATTGGGTTACCCAAGATATTAAAACAACATGCCTTTCCTGAGCACCTGTTACGTGCCAGGAGCTGTGCTGGGGTCTGATGGCAAGAGGGAGTCGCAGTCTCTTACGGGGCTCATGGTTTGGTGCAGGAGACAGACACGTAAGCAAATCTCGGTAGCTCACGAGGCCGGAGGTGCACTAGAGGTTAAGTACCGAGTGCTGGGAGAACACAGCTAGGGAGTGATTCATGCCATCCTGGGAGCAGGGCAGGCGGGCGGGGTGCTAGGAAGGGAGGATACAGAGCTGGGAAGAGCATGTCTGTTACATCACAGCAGGGTGAGGAACAGAGGAGAGAATGACCAGCATGTTGGTGAGCAGGAGAGAGGGCTGCTGGAGTTTCAGGTGGAAAGACCCAGGCTGAGGTCTCATTAACACTGAAATCTTTGATCAGTGTTTGGACTTACCCTAAGGGCAAAGGTGAGTCCTCAGCAGTTTTTACTTTGATTTTAGTATCTTTCTGGATTATCAAATTCCACTTAAAGATAAGCTCTGTTAGTATTTGTTCTTTTTTTTCTCCCTGCCTGTGTCTATAACATGAAATTGGGACTATGCTACATAAGGTTTTGTAAACAGTTTATTTTCACTTAATGATATGACTCTTTATGCCACTAAACACTTTCCTAAAATGAGATTTCTTAAAGCTGTATAGAATTTCACTGTGTGCACACTCTGTAATTTATTTAAGCAGTCTCCCATTGCTGAACATTTCAGGGTGTTTCTAATTTTTTTTTCTGTTATAAATAACAATGCGATGAACATCTTTGTGCACATCTGTGGTCATCAGGAGGCTTTAGGCAAAGACCACGAGGGTAGGAATGCTGGGTGTGACTTAGGTCGCGGCAGAGCCTGGAGACAGGAGCCTGGTCAGGAGAATGAATGTTTTACAACCACTGGAAACGCGAGGCTGCCTCTCCCAGACCTCAGTTGTAGTCAGCAGGGGAAGAGGACATAGATGCAAGAGAAACACGGAGGAAATCTTCAGGACTTGGTGTCCAGGGTGTGGGAAAGAGGGAGACGCAGAGCTTCCAGGGATATATTAATAGCAGCGATGATGATGACGACGATGAGAACTAACTTTTCCCAAGTGCTGTTCTAAGCTTGCACAATTCCTTTCAGTCCTCACCCTGCCCTCTGAAGGAGGGACTGTAATTCCCATTTTAGAGATGGAAAGAACAAGGCACAGAGCATGCTATGGTTTGGATATTTGTCCCCTCCACAACTCATGTTGAAATTTAGTCCCCAGCATGGGAGTGTTGGGAGGTGGGTCTGGAGGGCTCTGTCCTCAGGAATGGATTCATCCACTGGTGGGCTGATGGATTCATGGGTTAGCACGGGAGAAGAACTGGCGGCTTTATAAGAAAAGGGACAGAGACCTGAGCTAGCACATGAATGTGCTTGCCCTCCCCTGCTGTGTGACTTTGCAGAGAGTCCCCACCAGATTCAGCCCCTCAACCGAGGGCTTCCTGGCCTCCATAACTGTAAGAAATAAATTTCTTTTATTTATAAAGTACCCAGTGTCAGCTATTCTATTATAAGCAATGGAAAACAGACTAAGAACATTTAAATAAGTTGAGCCAAGATCCTATAGTTGATAAGTGACAAAGCTGAGATTCGAACCCAGCAGGGTGGCCATATCACCTTCAGGCTCAGCGCTGTGCGCACAGTCCCTTTCTGGCCCTCCTCGCTTGGACCCCAGGATGGCGGCTGATGGTCCTGCTGGCATGAGAGGGGAGGCAAAGGGAAGAGCAGTTCTGTGGCCATTTTGTCCCCCAAATGGAGCAGAAACTCTCGGTGGCCTTGAACTGCCTCGTAGGATACCTGTTTGTCCTCCCAGAGCAGTGCTTAGCTAGGCAGGGTGCTTGCACAGCAGGTGTTAGGTAAATATTTGTCAGACGAGTGGATGCACCCTCGGACCAGTGAGGGACTCTGCGCAGAGGTGGGGTGCTGCCGGAGGACTAGGACAGGTGACTGGGCCCAGCCAGGCTGCGTCCTGCAGGGTTGGTGGGGGTCCAAGTGTATCCACTCAGCACCACTGGACCAGAAAACTCAGGATGCGGCAGGGGGAGGCTGCTCTGCCCAGCTGCCCCTAGGCTGTCACTCTCACAGTGATGGTGGCCCGGATGAGATATCAATGAGGGAAAATGCAGTGAGGGTTACACAACTTCATACGTTTATTAAAATTCACTGAAGTGACTGCCAAGTGGCAGCTAATAGATAGGTACACATTGGCACAAAATGATATAAGGGACATGAGAAACCAAGAAGGCGGAGGGGAGATAGAAACTTACTTTTTGGGTACAATGAACTCTATTCTGGTGATGGGTACACCAAAGCCCTGACCTAAGCATTATACAAGATATCCATGTCACTTCAGTGATTATTAATAAATGTATGGAATTCTGTAACCATCACTGTAATCCAGTTTTAGAACATTTCCATCGCCCCAGAAAGTTCCCTCATGCTCAGGTGCAGTTAATCCCCACCCTTATTCCCCATCGCAGGCAGGCATGCTTTCTGTCGCTGTAGATTTGCCTTTTCCAAACATTTCACATGCATGGAACTGTACAATATGTGGTCTTTCCTGCTGGCTTCTTTCACTTAGCACCATGGGATTTTTTGGTTTTTTAAAAAAATGTTTTTTAGAGATGGGGTCTTGCTCTGTTGCCCAGGCTGGAGAGCAGTGATGTCATCATGGCTCACTGCAGCCTTGAATTCCTGGGCTCAAGTGAACCGCCTGCCTCAGTCTCCACAGTTGCTGGGACTGGAGGTACCTGCCACCACACCTGGCTTGCACCATGTTCTTGAGGTCCATCCATGTTGTAACATATATCAGTAGTTTGTTCTTTTTTGTTGCTACATAGTATTCCATTGCATGGATCTACCACATTTGTTTTACCCATTCACCAGTTGAAGGCCATTTGGGCTGTTTCCAGGTTCTGGCTATTATAAATCATGCTGCTGGGAGCATTAGGCTGGATTCTTTGGGCAGGCTGATGCTTCTCTTTCTCCTACAAGACTCCCAGGAGTGCTGGGTGATGCTACCTTGAATTGCTGGGAGCATCTTCTAGAATTGGCTCTCCTTCCAATTCCATCCCTACACTGCCTCCAGAGTCAGCTCACTAAAATGCACATCCAATTATATCAGTAAAATCTTTCAAGATCTCAGAACAAAGTGCAGTTTCCTGACCATGCAAAATACAGTGGACTTCCCAGTGAAGTCTGGCCTCTCTTCGGCCCCGTCTGTCATCTTGGGGATCAGACTGGCCCAGGGGTATCATTGTATCCTCAATGTTCTAGTTTGTATGTTTGGAATCCATCTATTTTTATTTATTTATTTTTTAGAGACGGGGTCTTGCTCTGTTGCCCAGGCTGGAGTACAATGGTAGGATCATAGCACACTGCAGCCCAGAACTCCTAGGCTCAAGCAACCCTCCTCCCTCAGCCTCTTAAGTCTCTGGGAATACAGGCATGCACCACCATGTCTGGCTAATTTTTTTTTTAATTTCAAATTTTTTTTTTAGAAATGGGGTCTCACCATGATGCTCAGGCTGGTCTCGAACTCCTGGCCTCAAGCGATCCTCCCACTTCAGCTTCCCAGAGTGTTGGGATTACAGGCGTGAGCCACCATGCCCATCCTGGGATCCATTTAGAAGGCACTCTGTAGGTATTGTTGGATGAATGAGTAGAAATTGGAGCTCTGTGATCAGAGCTTTTAAAATGCTCTGATTTTAAACAGAGCCAACACCCAGGCATTAGCTCTCCAGACCCTGGGACAGCTGCTAAAGAAGGTCAAAAACTAGTGTGGACTACAAATTGGGAAACCTGTGTTATTTTCTGGCATTGATTTTTAAAGTTTAGTGAGCCTTTCTCAAATGCTCATCGTCGAATTTATGAAGCTTTTTACATTGTTGGACCTATGCCTTAAGTATGCAGTTCTCTCTGGAACATATTTTCCCTACCTGGAACAGATTCCCCATCTGCTTGGAGAACTCCTATTCATGCTTCAAAACCTTGGTCAGTTA
>RJWJ010044256.1:0-12253 GCA_004363605.1 Indri indri | reverse complement strand
CGGAGATGGCCGTTGATGACGACTGGCTTCCCCGGGCACCGGTGTGAGCACCAGAGGCAGAGGGGCTTCACGTGTGCCAGCCCAGGGCTCAGGGAAGTTCAGTAACTCTCCAATGGACTCACGACTGGGCAAAGGTGCAAGTGGGATCAGAAGCTAAAACCACCTAACTTCAAAGCCCCATTAGGAAAATAAAGGGTGTTTATCCTCTTCCGCAGTCAAACCCGACCCGCCCAAGAACCTGCAGCTGAAGCCATTAGAGAGTTCTCGGCATGTGGAGGTCAGCTGGGAGTACCCTGACTCCTGGAGTACTCCGCATTCCTACTTCTCCCTGACATTCGCTGTTCAGGTTCAGGGCAAGAACAAGAGAGAAAAGGTAAGAAGAGATTCGGGTGCGGTATAGTCTGTGGTCAGGTTTATAGGGGCCCACGTCAGGGAGAAGATGAATGGCGATAACCGCAGCTACAGCCGTGCATCACTTAACAATGGGGACATGTTCTGAGAATTCCGTCACTGTGCAAACATGATGGGATACATGTCCTAGGCCATGCGGTGTAGCCTGCCGATCCTAGGCTACAAACCTGTACGGCGTGTCACTGGACTGAATACTGTAGGCAAGCGTAACACAATGGGGAGTATGTGTGTATCTAACACTTCTAAACATAGAAAAGTTACAGTAAAAATACGATATTATAATCTTATGAGACCACCCTCATATATATGGTCCTTCTTTGACTGAAACATTGTTATGCAGCACACACTGCTTTCTTTTTTAGCACTTTCCATGTGCCTGGAACTATGCCAAGGGTTTTCCATGTATATTTCACTTAATCCCCAAAATTAACCCTGCAATGGCAGTCAGTATTATTATCACCACTTCACAAATGAAGACATTGGAGCTCAGAGAGGTTAAGTGATTTGCCCAAGGTCACACAGCTAGGAAGTGACAAAACCCACCATTTTACAAGTGAAGACACAGAGAGGTTAAGTGACTTGCTCAAGGTCACAGAGCTAGGAAGTGACAAAACCAGGACACAAACTCAGTCTGCCGACACAAAGTCCATGCACCTAAGCACCCCACCATTGCCGGTATGGTTGGTCATTGATCGTGGCACTCAGAATTCATCCTGATATAGGACCCCTGGGATCAGGAGCCTAAAATTATTGCTCCAGCTGAGTACATACAATGAATGATAGAACATGCATGCCGTATCTCACCCACAATGGTTAACTCCCAGCTCTTCCAGATATTGTGAAATTATTTTACTAAACAGGATGTCAACACTTATGTAGGTTGGAAATGTCTTTCCAACTTTCCTGCCTTACATCAGAATCTCTTTGCCTCTTACAAGGTTCCAGAGGCACATTTCCAGAGCCTTAGCCTCCTTTGACGCCACTTTTAAAGTCACTAGACAAAGACCTTATCAGCATAGCATTTAGCATGTGGTAGAAATGTAGTGATTCAGTCAGTCCCTGAAAAAAAAAACTGGGGGGGGGGGGGTGTTGGGAGGGAGGAGGCTATTCTGGAATAGATTTTACCTAAATATTATTTTAAAACTTGGTAAGTATCTTCCCATTTAAGCCGTATATCATTAATAGTTGAGTACCTTCTATGGGCTGAAGACTTGCTAAGAGTGTTGCATGATCACTACCTTTAACTTTTACAATGCTATGAGATAGGCATTACTGTTATCCCTCTTTATAAATGAGGAAACAGACACAGAGAGCCTAAGACATTTACCTGAAGTTCCCCAGCTATTAAGCAGCAGTGCCGGGATTTGAAGGCAAGTTTGTCTGATGAAAAGATCAGAATATAAACTCATGAAGTTGGGAAGAAAAAAGAAAAGAAAAGAAAAGATCAGGATATGGTGTTTCTGAATATTCAGGGGAATGGCTAGAGAAAATCTGTCTCAGTCCTACCATCAGCCTAGGACTAGGGTGACTGCCCACGGGGCCATGGGGCAAGGCAGCTGTGCCGGAAAGATGAAAGCTGGGCCCCAGGATTTCTCCCTCAAGGCTTACAAAGTAGAAAAGCCACATCTGTGTTCGTAGCTTCCACCAGTAGGTGGTGCACGTTCTATGCACTCCTCCCTGAATTGCAAGGGGAATGCCCTAAGACCTGGATGTGCTTGTTTGGGGAGGTCGTGCTTTGCAGAAACAAGCTTGGCCTACCCTTCGACTGCATTGCCAATGGACAATGGACCCTCACAGACTTCCTTCTCCTTAGCAGAAAGATAGAGTCTTCACGGACAAGACCTCAGCCACGGTCATCTGCCAAAAGCATGCCAACGTTCGCGTGCAAGCCCAGGACCGCTACTATAGCTCATCTTGGAGCGAATGGGCATCTGTGCCCTGCAGTTAGGTGAGCAGGCCCGGGAAGCCCAACCCAGACATGCACACTCAGTGTTCCCAGTTACAGGGAATGGGTGGGGGCTGTGCGGGAGAGGAAAGGGGGTGGGGAGTCCAGCACAGAGCTGCCAGTATCAGAAATGGACCTTTGTTCATTAACAGGTAGTTATTTGATGCCTGTGTTATGTCGAGCACTGTGCTGCAGTGAAGAAAAGAGGCGTGAGGGGAAGGCCACAAAGAGAAAGAGGTAGCCAGGAGTCAGGGCAAGAAGGACTTACAAACTTCTATGAGACAGAACCTTGTATTATTAGGAGCCCTGGGGAACCACTAAAGGATTTTCAGCAAGGATGACAAGCATGACAGCCAGATTCTAGGCCACATACGGAAGGCCTGGGCTTTCTGACGTGAAATCCGCAAAACCCGACTGTCTGGGCTAATGTGCTATCAGGAAGAAGGTTTGCTGCGGCAGGTCTATCCCACGTAGACTTTTGGCATTCTTTTTCAGGTTCCGGTCCCCGGATGAAACCTTGGAGGAAAGGTAGAAGACAGTCGGCAAAGCTTTTTAAAGACACAATGGAAAAGACCCAAAAAGATATTTTGCACTTGATTTGCTTTTTAAAAATTTTTTTTTAGGATCACCGTGATGTCTTTGCTGTATTTTTATAGGTAGATGTTAATTGCCCACAGAAACAATCAAGCTAATTTACATGTAGATTTTCCAGCTATCAAGTTGCCACTGACATTAATGCTATTTAAATATTTACATAATTTATGTATTTATTAATTTATTACTGTTATTTAACATTTGTGTGCCAGGGTGTATTGAATGTTTTGTATTCTTGTGACCCGATCCATAAGGATCAGGGCCCCTGTTATGCAAAATGTGAATTTAAGTGTTATTTATACTGCAAGCAAGGCTGCAAGTACATCAGTTTTATGACAACCAGTAAGAACACAGTATTTTGATACCAGCGCCATCGTACATTTGTGAAGGATGGGAATGCAAGAGACATTTAATTAGTGACGTGAAGACACAGACCTGTTCAGAAAATCCTGGAGAAAGAGATTCTAGTTCCCATATCCATGAAGATGGCCTTGAAGTGTTGTTGACAAAGCAATTCAGGGCCACCTGTACTTCTAAGCAAGTTTAGTCTGTGGATGCCTGAATTTTAAAAGGGCTAAAAATAAAATGATTGAAATTAAAATTCAGCTTCAGCTTCAATGGCAGCCCCTGCCCCTACCTCTGTGTAAGACACAGGAGGGTGGTGCAGAGACATCGTAAGTGTCTGGAAGGTAAAAAGATCTTAGGATTCAAGAGGGAAGACAAGTGTTGTTATGGCTAAGGATATGAAATTGTCAGAATTGCAGGGGGCTTCTTAACAGCCACATGAGGAAGCAGACAGATGCGGAGAAAACAATCTAGAATGGTTCCTCGTCAGCATGAGGGAACCTGACATGCAGCTAGGACCAGAAAGTATAGCTCCGTGTAGTTGCTGCTTTTAAGTAATGACTGTGCTCTCTGTAAATACATTTGTTTTCTGTTTATTTCTCTATTTATTTTTGCATTTTGAAGCCAGACTAATAAAAACTCTTTCTTTGCAATCCTATGTGGTGCTTTCTCAGCTGAGTTAGATACGCTGTTTCCAAGTCTACCAAGGGTGCATTTTTTTCCCCTATCATTTAAGAATTGCCCTGAAATTGAAGTCATTTCATTTTCAGTTTTGCGGAGTTGCTGTTTCCCTTGATAGCAGCGGTCCCCAAACTTTTTGGCACCAGGAACAGGTTTCATGGAAGACAGATTTTCCATGGGGGGTGGGGGGAGGCAGAGGGGTGGAGCTCAGGCAGTGATGCCAGCAATGGGGAAGCGAGCAGCTGTAAATACAGATGAAGAGTTGCTTGCTCACTGCCACCCCCCATCAAGTTCATGGAAGACAATTTTTCCACAGGGGTGGTGGGGGGCAGCGGCAGGGCTCTGCAGCCTGGTCCCAAACAGGCCATGGACCTATGGGAGTTAGGGACCGCAGCTTTATAGTATTTCCAAAGTCAGTGTCTTGCTGAGCTCAGGGGATATCCCTGCAATCTGACCAGGCAGGACCCTTTGCAAGGACACCGAACCACATTGTCACATTGTGCCCTCTTCAGGGGCTGATGCTCTGCTTATTCTGCCTTCTGTCCTGGAATCCACTCTACTGGTTGGCCCAAAATGGTGGAATACAGCTCTAACCTGGTAGAGCCACAGGTGTCCCATCTCACAGTTCCAGCTCTGGCATTTATTGAGGGTTTGCCACGTGTGTGGACATGTGCTAGCCCTTGGGGTTGGGGAGTTTCAACAAACCTTGTATTGCCTCCCCCAAAGAGTGCCCACTCCTGGCCCTGCTTATAAGACAACGATGAAAAGTTAACTTCAATACCGTTAAAGGCTAAGATGTTCAGGGTATACGGTGCCCTGGGATAAGAATGAGAAGGAGCTGTGTAACTTGGAGTCACCCAGGGAGATCAACAGAGAAGCACTTTCAGCCCAAAGTGCTTGCTCACTCCCCTTTGGTGCCTCCCATGGAAAGAGCATGTAGTGGGATCAGAGAGATGCAGTCCGATTCCCTGCTGTCTTAAAAATCCAAGTGTGCACATCCAGGCTTTCCTGCAATTCAGAGTAATTGTAATAGGAACACTTGTTTACATTCTGATTTTAAGTGTCTTCCAGAGCCCTTATTCCACTCTGCCCTTGGCCTGGAGGAATGGCGGGACATCTCTGTCATCCTACTCCAACCTTTGAAACATCTTGTGTTATAAGCTCACACTTAACAGCACATGGTTGGTCAATAACAGCTATCTGTCCTCCTACAGAGTCTTTCATCTAGAGTTACCAAAGCACTTCCTGGGCATTTAATAAACAACACTAATCAGGAAAGATTAATATATAATCACATTTCATAAGCACAGAGAACTGAGGCCCTCTCCCAAAACTTCTGGCCAGTGTAGGCAGAGCTCAGACATCCAGGCAGCTACTATGCCCAGTGCTTTTCTGACATGCCCTCTTAGCATTTGATTAATTTCAGTGCATGCAAAGGAAAGGTTTTCTTTCTTAAAGATATTCTCCAGGACAGTCCTTTTCGTTGTAAATCTAGCCACTACAAAATGTGTCAGATGTCCAAGCAAAAGATCTCAGGTCTGAGAATCAGCTGGCCAACCTGTTATGTGACCATGTGATCTTGAGCAGGGCACCAGACACAACCTGCTGGTTGTCCAATCAATGCTCACTCCCAACTGCCTTCTCCTCTGATTCGCCGCTTCAGCTCTAACAGTTGGAAAGCTAAGCAATCACTTTCCCAATGACCTTTGCTGCCCAGCAAAGCCAGAGACCCAGTTCTGGCCAATGAGATGTAAGAAAATTCTGCTGAGGGGTTGCTGAGATGCTTCGGTTCTTCTGATAAAAGACAGAGCCATGGCGAGCATCCCCCTGTCCCTCCTTCTTCCTCTCTTGAGAAGGTAAAATTTGAGAAGCTCCAGAGGACACCTTGCACCCAAGATGCAAACCATCATGCAAAAACTAAAGCTAGAAAGTCTCTGGACCTATGCGTCATCATCAAGCCACTGAACCAACCCCTATAAACCACCTACCCCAGATTTCTTGTTATGTGATCACGATACACTCGGTTGCTTCTTTTTTATTGTGAAATATAAATAACATAAAATTTAGCACTTTAACCATTTTTAGGTGTACAGTTCAATGGCATTAAGTACGTTCACACTGTTGTGCTACCATCACCACTACCCATCTCCAGAACTATTTTATCTTCCTGAACTGGAACTCTGTTCCATTCAACAGTTACTCCCCCCATATTTGTTTTTAAAATAGAAAATAATGAAATCAAAAATTAAAGACATTCTCCTAAACCTCCAGACCCCCATCTATGAGAGGCTCCTGGCCAAGGCAGAAAAGCGACCCAGGTCAGCACAGGAAGGAACCTGGGGTTTGGTTTCAGAAAACCTGGTTCTGCCACTCACAGCTGGCATAAGGCTGGAGAAGACATGGAACACTCAATTTCCAGCCACACCAGATGGGGTCCTGGTGACACCTGCTTCCCTGACTTCTGTGCTGTGCAGGAGCCATGGAGGACATCGACTTGCAGGCCCCCCTCTGAAATCTGCAAGGGTTGTACCACTAAGGGTCTGTCTCTCATCTCCTTTGTCCAGGAAAAAAGTGAGGAAACTAAGGGCCAAATGCAGTCGTATAATAGATGCTGTCTCATTAGGTCCCCAACCGCACTGAGAAGGAGGAGCTCTCACCCCCATTACTATGGATGAGGACACTATGGCCAGGATCCCTTTTCCAAGGGCAGCCAGAGCATCACAGGACTCATCTGAGTAGGGTGGGGGGTGGGAAGAGGGAGGTGGCAGGTTTGGGGATCCCACAAGAAAGCACCTCTGCTGTTCTTTCACTTAACGTGTTTAGAGTTGCTGCTCTTTCCCTGACACCATCCTCAACTGTCCGGATACAGGGGTGAACAAGACTCTGCCTTCACATGGTTTCTTTCTAGTCTCCAGAGGACCAAAGCCTTGAAATTTTAGCACTGGAGGCCACTTCTTAAGGGGCCAGGGCACCATTAAATGAGAAGATTAATTTAATACAATTGGCACAGCGCCTCACCCACAGGAAGCACTTGGCAAATCGTAGCTATTTCTACTGGCCAGTCTGTGGTCTTGAACAAGTTGCTTAATGTCTTAAAGACTCAGTTTTGCCATCTTAAAATGGAGTAATAATAATATCTACCTCATAGGGTAGTTGTGGGGATTCGATGAATAAATGCTCGGAAAGTGCTCAGAAAAGTACCTGATCCACAGTAAGTACTCAATAAAAGCTTATTGTTATTTGATCTATCATACCGCTTAGAACCTGAATGCAGCATCTTTCTGGACCCTGTGCTTTTTGTGGGGGTTGGGGGATGGAGGGGTGGTTGTTACCTTTGTGTCGCTGAGACCTGGGTTGTTACGGAGGAACCATTAATCAGCCTACAGGGAAATCGAGGGCATAGGGGGAGATGTAGCTCAGCCCCCCGAGATTTAAAAGCCTCTTCAGTGTAAAATCCCTTTCTTATAAGTAAAATTGCAAAAACATCCCCATGTGGGGAATACCAAGATGCAGTGAACCCAATTCCTGCCTTCAGGGATTGTACAATCTGGTGACAAAGAGAGCAGGGAAAGCGCGGTGACTATGATAAAATACAGCCTGGCTGGGATAAAGGTATGTGCACCATAAATATTTCTCTTTGCAAAGGTTCCCAGCTCCTGGGATGAGAACTTTCATTCCCTTTCACCTCCCTGGATGTAATAATTTGGCATAAACCTACCAATTCACCTTACCTATAAATCAGACTTAAATCATCTTTATTTCATTTCATTACAGCCCTTCTTCCAGGACAGCGTTTGTGAGCAAAATGTATTTGGACAAGACTTTCTCCAGAGAGTCATATTATACCAAGGAAATGAATTCCCTCTCTCAGGCTCATAAAATGCAAAAATAAAATCAGCATTCAGGCTGCAGCCGGAGGAAACTAGGCGTGCATACTGAGCACCCACCTTCTTCAGGCAGCCCTCAGCGGAGCTGATTTGCATTTACCTTCACGCAGGCCTGGGCTCCGGAGGCGCGGGGCATTCTGGCAGCCCGCCCTCCCACTGCGGTCTGCGAAGCCTCGCCAGCGGGGGATGCCAGTGTGTGCCGGGCTGCAGGGTTCTGCAGCTGCTCACTAAGCCCCCTGTGCCCTTTCGTATGGAGCACAAACCATCTTTCCCCTGTCCTGCGCCCCAGCCCACCAAGCGCCTTCCCCATCTGCTTGCAAAAAGAACTAATAACCAAGAGCCCGGGGATTCCGGGGAACTGGATAATCTGCCATTGGCCCTGGGGTTTGGGGAAGAAGGAAGATCAGTGACGAATCTTGGGCAAACCAGTGTTCAGTGAGCTTCCTCCTTCCCACACCCAACGACCAAACAGGTGCAACAAAGCTGAAGACATCAAGCAAGTGATGCCTGCCAAGGGCCCAGAACACCGTGGTATGAGGCTGATCTTGCTGCTACAAACCCCAATTCCCCACGCTATGAGCTCTTAGCAATTCCCAATCTCTTTGTGCCTCAGTTTCCTCACTTCTAAAACAAGTATGCTAATAGTGCCACCACCTCCCAGGGGTGCTGTGGGAGTTAAACGAGACAACGCTATAGCACCCAGCACCTAGCAAGCCCACAACAAATGTGAATTGCAGTTGTTGTTTTCCTAAAGTCAGGCCAAAAAGGAAAGGCAATCCTAAACCCTACCTCTTCTTCCCTCCCCATGGAGATGAGGGTTGGCTTTGGCTATGTACGCAAGCCTTCCAGTCCTAACTCAGAAAGTCACATCCTCCCACTCACCAGCCCTCTCCTGGGCACACCGCCAGCACACAGCAGTGACATCTTCCCGGAATCACAGCACCCCAAGCGATGCCCTATTTCAGCAAACCATTGCACAGGTTTCTTCTCCGGCCGCGGCTTGCCCATTTCTCTGAAATCTCTCTCTGTTGCATGTTTGGGGTGCTTAGAAGCTAGCCAGACCAATGGTCCCCCAACTTGTTTGAGCCAGAGTCCCTTTGTTCAAATGGAAACCTTAAATGAAATCCCAGCATACACAGGGAGTGGGGAGGATGGTATCCAAAAGGCTTTAGTTGTATCTGCAATGTCCTAATTCTTACAGGGAGACTTTGTTAGTATAGTTCTTGCATAATTAAAAAGTAATGTTTTATAAAGTCCTCTACATAAAGCAGACAAAAGCAGAGCTGCTCTGGCTGACGCCTCCCACCCACTCAGTCCCCCCCTCCCCCGCCCCGCATTCACCACTGAGAGCCCTCAGGCCCCTCCTCCACTCTCCTAAATGCTAAGGAGACAGTTTGAGAACCTCTAGTTTTAAAGATGAGGAAACTGAAGACCAGAGTTTGATGCCCAGACACTCAGAGCCCGATTCACGCCAGGGCTCAAATTTGAACCTGGGTCTCCCAACTCCCATTTTGGCCGTTCCTGTTATATTAAGTCAAAATTCCCAGAAGGTTGCCATTCAAATGACAAGTCTATCACCAGAGAGGAGCAGCGCATTAAAACTTAAGAGCTCCCACAAGCACTTTAATACTAATTATCTTCTCAAAATAGTTGCCCATGTCCCTGTAACACGGTGTTCGGAGCCCGAAGAGGTTCCTCTGCTCCACCGCGTGGGAGGGTGGAAAAGAACCATCAAAGGAAGGCACCTCTCAGACCAGAAAGTCAGGACGTGCCCTGCTGCGAGATCTACGGCAACTTTGTGCTAATTAGAGCAAAGCTGGCCCTCGTCCAGGTAGACACAGCCTCATGCCAGGGTGCGTGGCTTGATTTCAACCTCCACTTGCCCCCTCAAGCAGGTCTCCTTGTGCAGGACACAACCTGCTTACCCATACATAGCAGCCATCGGCATGGTGAGAAAAGTAGGTGCTTGGAATACAGGAAATTGAAGGAGAGGGAGGGCTTCCATTCGTCCGTTCAGTCAGTTATTCAGTTAGCAAACAGTCACTAAGGGTTTACTGTGTCAGGCACTAGCTAGGCGCAGGAGAAAATGCATAACATAGTGGGCAGGTCGACTGCCCTCCAAGATCTCACAGTCCAGAGAGGACTGAAAACAAGGCCACAGACAATAATGGCACAGTGTGGTGTTAGCATACGTGAAGGAAAAGGCTCTACTCAGTTGTTAATTGTGATACTTTGGGCTGCAAGTAAGAGAAAGCCTACTAAAAGTGGCTTGATTTTTTTTAAAAATGGTCAACTACTTCTTGTATTATTCTGGATGGAGCCGGAGCCCATTCTTCTAAGTATCAAAAGAGTAGGGAAAAAAGCTCCACATGTACTCACCATCAAATTTGTACTAATGGGGTGGGGCGTGGTCCTAGCACTCTGGGAGGACAAGGTGGGAGGGTCACTTGAGGTCAGGAGTTCGAGACCAGCCTGAGCAAGAGTGAGACCCTGTCTCTACTAAAAATAGAAAGAAATTAGCCAGACAACTAAAAATAGAAAAAATTAGCAGGGCATGGTGGCACATGCCTGTAGTCCCAGCTACTCAGGGGGCTGAGACAGGAGGATCGCTTGAGCCCAGGAGTTTGAGGTTGCTGTGAGCTAGGCTGACGCCACGGCACACTAGCCCGGGTGACAGAGCAAGACCCTGTCTCAAAAAAAAGAATTAAGAGGAATTACCAGGTAAAGGGAACAAGAGGAGCACAAATTTGGAAGAGAGAAAGACACGTTATATTTGGAGACCAGCAGAGAATTCGTTCTGCTGAAGCATCATGTGGGAGAAGGAAAGGAAGAGGAGAAGGATGAAAAGGATAAAGAGATAAATAGAAACTAAATTGGGTGCGTCCTCAAATGCCAAGTGTGGGATTTATCACGATGGCAGGGTTTTAAGGGAAGAAGTGATGGGATCGGATTTCTGTTTTCACCAGATCACTGCTGCTGTTACATGAAGAACAGATTGGTAGGTGGCAAGAGAAAAGGCAAGATGACCAGGTAAAGGGCACGTTCTCTCTCTGGGTGAGAGAGAATGACATTTTGGACTGGGAAAATGCTGGTGGGGATAAGGATAAGTGGGCCACTTTGAAGGAGAGAATTGACAGGACTTACTGACTGGACATGAGTGGTGACAGAGAAGAATCAAGGCTGAAGGCCACTCATTCATTCATTCATTCAACACCTTTCACAGGACGCGTTCCAAGGACTGAGCTAGACACCTCAGCAAAAGCAGACATAGTCCCTAGTTACAGAGAACTTGGAGACTTCTGACTTGATCAGCTTGGCCATCCATGGTACCATTCACCGAGAGAGGAGGAGCAGGCTGGAGGTGAGGAAGGAACAAAGATGAGGGAATAAAGATGATGAGCCCCACTTTATATCTGTGGACGCATATATGGGGCAACCAATGGGGTGTCCACTAAGGCTCGGGAGTATGGGTCCTGAGCCCATGAGCCAGATGCAGGTTGGGGATCACTGGCTCATGCAGGAAAATGACCCTCAGTCACTGAGAAGATGAAGCCTCTGGGAAGAAAGGTTAAGAGTTGGGCTGTGGGGATTTGCCTTTTAAAGCTTTCACCTCCGCATTTTTGCTTTGGGACAACCTTGAATGAGAAACTAACTGAAAACTGGGACTGTTTTCTCCAAGTCATGCTGGCTGAGCCTGGTGCCAAGAAGCCTGGGGATGCTCCATAAAGATTAATTGAATGAAGAAATGACTCAAGAAGGCAAATGAATGAAACCCATGGGCAATTCTCTTAGACTATTTGCTGTAAAACAGAGGAAAACTTTGCTCTCTGCTTTCCTCAGGTAGGTCCAGTGCCCCAGAATGCAGTCAGTCCCTCATGATTCAGATGTCTGAGTGTAATCCCAAATCTTCACTTAAATTAGTTGCTCACTTTCAATGTGGATCTTCTCTCCCTGGAGGACTAAGGTACTTTTCTGGGAGTCTAATAAGCAGATATTTGATTTCATCAGGCAGAGAGGGCTGCTGGTGGAAGAATGGGCAGTAAGGAAACAGGATTTGGCATCCACATGTGCGTGTGACTATTTGTTATCCCTGGAATTTATCGATGAGGTATAGAGAGAAATGAATCAAAGGCAACCTTTTCATATCCCATACGAAATCGATGGGATCAGAAGCCAGGAGAATTAAGCAATTGTGAAGTGGTTAGGAATATGCTGGTGTCAGACAGCTAAGGTTTTAACTCACTCTGCATTTTACTAGCTGTGTGACCTGGGAAAAGTTACTTACCCACTCTGTGCATGAATTCTCTTAACTATAAATTGGGAGCAATAATAGCACCTACTGCAAAGGGCCGGGTGAAGATGAAATGTGGAAATGTATATGAGGAGCTCA
>RJWJ010044255.1:0-12227 GCA_004363605.1 Indri indri | reverse complement strand
GGGTAGCAATGACTGGTGTGGACACCTACAAGGTAAGGTTTCAGTAATTCCTGGTAGATCCTGAACTAATGGTTGGGAAGAACCCTTGGCCTGACATTTCCCATAGGCAGTCTGATCATAACTGACCTCTGTGTAGACACTGAACAATCTTTTTGCAGACATGAAAGCATGCAGGCCACCTGATACAACAAAAGGAAATGCTCAATAATTTTTAATAATTCAGAAGAATGAATGCCTTCCCAGATCTACTTTTAACTTTTCTACAGAAGCAGATGACTGCATAGTACCATTCAGGTATCAAAGTCAGCTAAGCTGTCAGCAAATCTCATTGTGCTATTTGAACACTGTGTTTAGCTTTCCTGAACTGTCATTCCACATTCAGATGCCTACTTTTAACAGGCCAATTTTAAGTGACAAGTAACAACTTGTTCTGAGCCCACAGTTAATGAAACAAATCTGTTTACAAGGTGAGGATCCATCTTGTTATGTAATCATTCTAAAAACCACAAAAGCATGTGATTAGTAAAATAACTATACCAGAATTAAGGATATACCAGAAGAGGGTTGAGCTTCTTATACAGAAAGGTGACTCATAAAGGATTTGTTTTACATAAGGGCAATTAAAGGAATAAAGCCTATAAAATTATAATCAAATGAGAGAAGTGAAAATGTCAAACAAATAATGAAATGGGAATTAGAAAACACTTAATAAAGAGAGAAATGAGAGAGACAGAGACAGAGAAAGAGACAGAAAGAAAGAGGACATTATTTTTCCAGACAAACTATTTTTTACTTTTTGTCGCAGAAGATTTACATGAAGTAAGAAGTCAACAGAAAATGATGTGAAAGGGGAAAGTAACACCCACCTAGGCAACTTGGCAATCAATGTGGTGAATTATAATATGGATGGATTCCCTTGAGTTCTATGGATTCTATGAAATTGTGTATATTGTGTAGGTTTTAACAGTAAGCTCAGTATTAAGAATAAATGACCAGTGAAAAAGTGCATAATTATAAACTTACTTATCTAAACCACAAATAAACATGATTAATGAGAATATGTTGAATATCCAGTGACTACACAAATGGTACATAACTTTCACCTAGCTTAATGGTACCCCAAATAATCCGAAGCAGGAAAGTATTTTGCAATTCTTGATTGACAAAAATGAATCATAACATGAAAGTTGAGACAAATTGTAAAAACAATCTCAGACAAATATCTAAGTAGGATAAAAACTTTAAATATTCTGTTTTCAAAGAATTTAAAATATTGATTGATTAAAAACACACACTTTGGCTAACTGAAAATAGTCATTCTTTATCTTCCAAAGACCTTTCTCCAAAGGGTCTCAAGTCACTTTTATTTTTATCTTGAATGCCACTGGAATTCAGAGTAGGATTCTGATAATCTGTAGGTCTACAGAAACTCAAATTAGACACATCTATTCATTCCTCACTTTAACCGAGGTAACTTTAAACATGGTCAGGGGAGAAATGAGATTGAGACTAACCGATGTTTCTGAAGTCTAACCACTGACTGATAATTTTGATCCCTTCCTCACATCCCAAACTTGATTCGAATGGGTTAGTCTAACGAACATTGATCCCATGGCCTGCTGAGACCACACAAAACACAATACCACAATTTTACTCACCTCTCTGGAAAGAAAGATGTTATGTTTTGAACAGTGCAAAGTAAACTGTTGGTGCTCAAAAAATGAATTACAATAATAAGAACATGTAGGAGGCAGTTCAGGGAGAAACAAGTGACATGTCTAAAAGGCTAAGGGACTGATTTATAAGGGACGATTAAGAGAACAAAAAATGAGAAGCTTGGTCAAGCAATACTAAAAAGGATGGTGAAATAACTTCATAATTTTTGAAAGGCTTAAACATGTTGAAAAGTAAAAGTATTTTTTATTCGCCAAGTAAGATAATAATAAAAACCACCATAGAGCTTATATTTCTTCAGAGTAATTTTTAAAATATGTCTCTCATATCCTGGGGTGTAATTAAGCAGTACAGAAATAATTTTAAATTTATAAAATATTATGTTTGTGGTAACATAATTTGGATAAGGAAAGTGACTTCTATTGGAAGAATGCTATGTACTATTTTTAACAGGAAAAAATGGAGACTGACCTAACAAGGAAAAATAATTCTGAAAGAGCGATGGCAGGCACCACAAAAGCCTAGAAGTCAAAAGTAGATGCCCTCATCCTACCAACCACTGCCACTAGCTCTGTATGGCCCTTGAGAACATGTAACTTTCTTAATCTGTAAATTAAAGCAGTAGAGGGAACTTTCTCTCACTTTCTAAAGACTTATAAATTCATATAATTATTACACGAATTGGGAAATATTTCTTTAAATAATATTATGTGGAGTGGAGTTGGAAGTGGAATCTAGCTGCTTAATGATAAATTCTACCTGTAGGATTACACTAAGAACTCATCAGCACTATTTTATCTATTCAGTTATGAATATACAAAAACAATTATCCCCCGTATCTCTGTGACAAAATATGGATGTATTCCGGAGGGAAAGCATTTCACTCAAAAATATTTTAGAGATATACTATTATTCCTTGGCACTGGACTATCAATAGCTATCATCATTTTCTTTAGCAATTTCTTATATGGCAGGCAGTATACTCCACTTTGCATAATTTATCTAATTTATTGGCATTTTCATGAACTAAAAATTTTCTCTTATAATCTTCATCTCACAGATAAAGAATTTATAGGAAATGTTGTTATTGTTATATTCCTAAATGCAGAAATCCCATACACATCTTAACTTTAAAGAACTTATTATAAAAATTAAAAAACTCACCATTTATTTAAATATAGTTTTAATGAAAATATTCTGAATGCCATTAACTAGCTAATAGTCCTCTGTAAAAGTTAAGCACAGAGTCACTTTCACATCTTAAACCCTAGCCCTATTCTGTTGTGCAGCTTGGCAAACATCTTGGAAATAAGCACCAAACTGGTTCCAGCAAGTCTACTAACAGTTCCCTCATATAAAGTATTTAATATAACATATATTTACTTGGGAAGCAATACATCAGATTAGCAAATTCAGCTATTCTTTTTTATTATCTATAATTGATATTAAAACCTACAGACTAATTTATTTCCTTACGAATACATACACCTGAAAACTGTATTGAACTATGACAATAAGCTTAGCTTTCAGAGGAGACACCTGATATGTTCAGGGGCTGGCGTGAAGGTTGAAAAGTGGCCCTGCTTCATCACGTTACCATTACTCTCTATTCCACTGTCACTTAATCCCCAGTGGTAGAGAAGAGATGCACACACAAGCTGTATTCTGCTGAGGCTCTCATAGAAGCTGCTCTTGCACAGCCTTCAGGCTTTTCTGCTTTAAAGTTTCTTTGGAAAATGTATCTGACTGCATATGGGGCTGGTGAGGTGTCTATAATATTAAAATCATATATATATATATATAAATCTGTATGTAATCATTATATATACATATTTTTTTTGTCTCCACAATTACATTTTTCACTTTTAGTTTTTTAAATATGTATGTCTGTTTAGGAATGAAAAAGGATTTGTAAAATGTTCACTAAATAAAAGCACTTTTCTATAAAAGGAAAAAAGGCAATGGAAATTTTAAAGAAAGCGATGCAAACGGGAACAACAGTTAAAAATAAGTAACTATTGTTTTGGACTTTTGTAATAAAAAGTAGCTGATGGATTTTCAGAACTTATAAAATCATTTTCTGCATATTTATACTGTGATCTCATAATAGCACATACAATCATATTATGCAAGGCCTTATCCCTAAATATTCCCCATTTCCACATTTTGTTTTGGAAAGAAATTAATTCGGAATGCGTCCTCTGTTGTGTTCATATTAAAATGCCTACTCTTTCTAAACATTTCAAATCCTCTTTATCCTCCAGGAAGTCTTGCCATTTTCCTTTCTATCAATTAGTCCTTTGATCATTAAGGCTTCTTTTATTTCTTCTCTCTTCTCCCAAAGCAGTTCATGTCTCTGTCTTTAAAATAATCACACAACTTTAATAATTTTTATTTCTCTTTCTTCCTAACTGGATGGAGCTCCTTGTCATGGAACATGTCTTTTTCATCTTTGCACATCAATATCTAGCATAATTCCTGGCACATAGGAAGAGCTAAACATTTCTATTAAATGAAAGAAAAAATATGAATGAAAGAACTTGGATCCCAACAAAGTAAGTGACTCCTGAAAAATCGAACTTTTTTTGAGTGGCATAGCCAGGACTACAACCCGGTCTTTTAATGTCTTATTTGATCATTATTGCAATAATTTGATAATGATTCATTTGTTCATTTCTTCAAAAATATTTATAAAGTGTCTACTATATCTAGGGATACAACAGTGAACAAAACGAAACAAAACAAAACAAAAATTCTCTGGTCTCCTAAAATTTATATTCCAGTGAGGGGTCAAAAGTTTACATTCTAAACATGCATTGTCCAATATAATAACCATTAGCCAGCTGAGGCTTTTTAAATTTAAATTAATTAAAATGAAAATCAATAAAAAATCAGTTCTTTCCTCCAACTTGCTTCACTTCAAGTGTTCAATAGCCACATGTGCCTGGTGCGTAACATATATTGGACAAGCAGATTTATAGAACATTTCTATCATCACAAAGTTCTAAAGGACAGTACCATTCTAATAAAAAGTAAATGATAGTAATAAATGTTTTGGAGGGGAAAATAATGCAAAGAAGTGGGATAGAATTGTGTGGAAGTGGTGCTGAAATTTTATATAAGGTAGCTCTAGAAGTCCTCTATGGGAAGGTGACTTTTGAGTAAATACGTGAAAGAAGTAGAGGCATTTAAAAATCCAAAGGAAAGTCATTCCAGGTAAAGGGAAGACTAGGTACAAATCCCTGAGGTTAGAGTATGGATGGTATATTCTAAGAAAAGCAGGTAGGCAGTGTAGCTAGAGCACAGTGAGCAAGAGGGAGAATAGGAGACAAATTCAGGAGGTAATGGAGGAGAGTAGATATTCAGAGTGTGTTGGGAAGCCTTAGGTAAGTTTAGACATGATTGGACCTAGGTTACAACAGGATTTCATTGGCAGCTATATACAGAAACAGGGACATCAAATCGTAAGCTACATCAATAATCTGACCTGCAGATACTAGTTTCTTGGGCCAGCTAACAGCAGCAGAGGTAATGCAGTGAAAGGTGACCAAGTGTTGGATTTATTTAGACGGTAGAAGCAACCAATCAGCTAATTGAGAATTAAGGGGGGAAAAAGAGAGAAGTCAAACATGCCTCTAATGTTTTTGGCCTGATCAACAAGTTTGGAGGACAATTTCAGGAGATCAATTTTAGATATGTCAAGTTAGAGGTACCCATTAGGCATCTGAGTGGGAATGTTAAAAGGAAGCTTTATACACAGGTCTAGAGTTAAGAAGAGGTAGGGACAGTGTATATAAATTTAGGAGGCATCAACCTATAAATAAGAGCTAAAATCATGAGAAAGTACAAGGTCACCTATGGAGCAAATACATAAAGAACAGAGATCTAAGAGCCAACCTTTCAACATTGAGAATTTAAGGGGAAAAGAAGAATCAAAATAAATACTGAGAAGGTGTGGCTAATAGCATCAAAAGAAAAAGCAAAAGTGTAGTCTTTTACAAGTAAAAATCAAGAAAGTGTTTTGTGGAAGACAGAGTGATCTACTACTATATCAAATGCTCCTGAAAGGTCAAGTACAATGAGGACCGAGAAATGACCACTATACTGGTAACACAGAAGTCATGAGAAAGTTTGGAAAAAGCAATTTCAGATGAGGGGTAAGAGAAAAATTCTGATTGGAGAAGGGGCAGAGAGAATGGGAAGAGAGAAATTAAAGCAACACTTTCAAGAAGTTTTGCTTAAAGGAAAGGACATAAATAAGGTTGTGGCTGACAGAAAATACGGGTCCAAAGAATATTTTTTACTTGCCTTGTTTTGTTTTTTCCCAGGTTGGAAGATAGAATGGCATGGTTATATACTACGGAGATAGTCCGGTTGTGAGGGGAACTATTGCTACTGAAGGAGAAAGAAGAAAGAATTTCATCCACAGCAATGTTCTTTAACAGGTGAGGAGGAAAGGGAGGAAGTGCATGAGTTGGCCTTAGCTGGGGTGCAGTTAGCACAGGAGGGAAGATAAAGTATACAGGCCTGGATGTAAACAGGTAGGAGAATGTGGTAGTAGAAACATGTGACAGTTCTTCTGATTACTTAAACTCTCTGAACAAAATCAGTATCTAAGTTATCTTCTGGGATGAAGAATGAAGGAGGAATGATAGTGGATTTGAGGAATGAGGACAGAATGAGAAACAATCATCTCATAGGGTGAGAGAGCGAGACTGGGCTAAAGCAATAGAACACAGACTGTGGTTACCAGACAGCATTAGGGCCCACTGGAGATTACTGATCATGAATTAAAGGAGACCAGGAAATCCTGCCGTATAGTTTGCATTCGCCTAATGGTTCACATTCAGGACAAGGAGGTCAAGAATTCGGGAGCCCGGAAATTGAAAGGGGAGGGGATTGGAGGATGGTAATGGTGATGACGATAATATTGATAGATACTATTTGATGAATTACATTTTTTCCCAATACAACAAAGTGTCTGGGTTGGAATTTCATTTTCCCCTATATTATAGAGAAAGCACTAAAGTTTAGAGCGGATACATAACATGCTTAAGGAAACACTGTCAACAGGACATTCCTATGTTTAGCTGACTTCAAAGTTTATACTTTTGTTCTCTATTCAGTTTATACTTTTGTTCTCTATTTTATTTCAGTATTATAAGAAGTTCACACTACCATGACTGGTCATTTTCAATAATAGAAAGAGATATATTTCTATTGGTATGGGAACTAATTATGCCTTCACATGACTAAAATCTATTTCAAGAAAACATAAACCACATTCATGAGTGTGTACTAAAAAAGAAAAAAGAAAAATATCTAATAATAAATTTTACTCAACTGTAAATACACATGTAATGATGATGGTAAGAAAATTCCAAACTGGGACAAATTTATTATTCTTCCAACACTGCGTTCTTTTGACAGTGATGCCATAATAGATGGCAATAAATTGGAATATATGGCTATTGCACATGGGAGCAACCTAAAGAGATTAGAAAAGGAAAGGAAGAGGTATAGTAGTAAGAAATCCATATATTACTAAAACAGGTGAACAGAAACATGAGTTTTAAAGTCAGATAGACCTAATTATGAGTCTTGTTTCCAATATTTCATCGAAAGATTAGCATTCTATTTTATTAGTAGTAAATTCACAATAAAACAATGCCCTGTAAGGGTAGATTGATAAAAAATATATATTAAATACCTTCATTTCCACTTATAGCTAGATTTATTACTCAAGAATTTATGTAAATTTTGTTTTATTCTGTTACAAAATTTTGCTTATTTTTTTAATTTTGATCATAAATTCTATAGCATTATTTTCTCTTATGTTATAAAGCCTGTTTCTTTTTCAGGCTTCTCTTGGGCCCTACTTTTCTTTCTCTTTTCCCACTGCCATGCAAATATTACAGAATTTAGTTAACACATCAATTCACAAAATCCATACTCTTCAGGATTTCGTATTGTTTTATTTTATCTCTTCTTAGACGTGACATTTCCACCAATTTGTAAAAAAAACAAAATCTGTTTTGTCTGTCTTTCTAGAAGAAATATTCTCTATTTCAAAAAAAAAAAAAAACCCACAATCTCACAAATATGTGTTTCTGATGATTTTAGGTTCTCTGTTTTGAATTTTCTCTGGATGCATTATGTTATGGAGTATGGTGCTCATTTTGTGCACATACTGTGATAAAGTCTGTTTGAACACAGTACACAGCTATTCACAGCAAAAGATAGTAAAACACCTTACAATGAGTTTTGTGACATCCGGTAGCTTTTCTCAGTCTATTGCATTGAAAAAGACAAAAAATGGGGGGAAGGAAACCTAGAAGATGGAACATAAAGCCTGGACTAAATGTTAAAACATCTAATTAAGACAGTATCTAGAAGGATGGATAGCTGGGCACGTGCCTGTAGTCCCAGCTACTTGGGAGGCTGAGACAAGAGGATCCCTGAGCCCAGGAGTTTGAGGTTGCAGTGAGCTGTGATTGTGACACTCACTGTACTCCAGCCTGGGTGACTGGGTGACAGTGTGAGACCTTATCTCCCAATATGTATATATATATATAACAAAGAAGATAGGTAAAGGGTGGTCAAAGTAAGAGAAAGACGAATCATTTTCCCCTTTCCTTATTTCCATAATTCTTTTAGGTTGAAATCTAAGGCAAAATAAGCATTATCATATGATACTTTCTTTCCTTCTTAATGCATTTTTCCTAGTTTCCGTGCTGCAGAAGCTGTCCATATCTTTTGATAATTTTGAATTTTCAAAACAGCTTAAACAATCTCAATGCTAGAACATTACCTTAACATAAACAGGTTTAGATGGTAAGACATCTTTGCCAGATAGCCACATTGTTCTTTATTATCATATTTAATTATGGGAAATTAATCAATAGAGTCCATAAATATGTATTACAAAAATAAGCCATGTACAATTTATGCATAAGGAATTAAAGTAGAAAGCTATTGAGGATCTTGCCAAAATTATTCAGTTATTAAGGGCTAGCACTGGAATCTGAACATAGCCAGTTCCTCTATGCTCTAAACTACTATTCTGCTACGTTAATGCCTCTCGAAAAAAATAAAGGTGAAAAAAATTGTTTTGTTTAGGAATTTAGGAAAAAAACATCAGTTACACATCTCTGAAAAGTTTTGCTATGTTTTGGAAAAAGAATTTATGTAGAGTATTCACTTAAAAACAGTGATCAAGTACTCCAAAAGAATAAATGAAACAGCCAGTGGAAAAAGGAAGCCCTGTTAGGAAAAACACCATAACAAATAAACAGTTATATTTGGAAGGTCATGAATGCTACATAAGTATCATCGAAGGCAAAACTAGCATTCGTATATTTAGCTAATTTAGTTTGTGTCTTATTAAATTCATTCTATAGTAAACAAATATTTGTGACTTAGCTAAAGCAACAAAAATGAACCGTCAGAAACCAAACAGAAGTTCAGATACTTTGTAAGTTGTGTTTTTCTGACTACTATGACTGAGCAACCATCCTAAGGGAGAATAAATGCAGAAAATATAGGGGGGGAAAGCATTTTCATTTTCAATTTTGTTTCTTCACAAATAGAATAAAATCTACATATAATAATTTTCAATATTAATTGCTATTTCATTCAATAAATTTAAGAGAATAAAATCAGTGAAACAGACAAATTAAGAGTCACAAATATGAACTTAGAATATAAAATGAATAAAAACCTTTTCCTTTTCCTCTCAGAGGCATATTTTGGAATGCTTACGGAGTACAGGGGCCAGGCTATTTTGTTAAGAAAAGCAGTTTCACAAGCATGGATGGATTGCCTCAAGCTTCTAGTTCAATTGTGTTTGATCTAATATGGGAGCCAACTCTAAGGAGCAGAGGTTATGCTGGCTTTGGAAAGTTTTATCCAGCTTCTAAAATATATCATGTTTGATTTAAGGAACATTGCTAAGTAATATTTTTGCTACAACATAATGGCACTTAATATTTATTATGTGGAACAGTGTTCATGAGAAAGGCTTATAGTTCATTTTATCTGAGTCATCTCATTAAATGTTTTTCTTTATCTGAAAGTGCCAAATTAACTCTATATAGATATTTTACATATATTGTCAACTAATTATGAAATACTCCTGGTGCCTAAAAGGCATTTGGAAGGTTAATGACAAACTCTGAGTGTTCAAAGACACTCTAAATGAGGTTATTAAAATTCAACCCTTCGCATATTTCTGATAGAAGGGTGGAAAAAAAGATTGTCCTAGACAAGGGACTGAGAATAAAAAGGGAAGCTTTAAAAATTTTTTCAGTATCTAGATTCATATTTACTCTGTGTAAGATGATAGAAATCTGCAGCATTGAGAAAGATCTGTTTCAACAGCAGTTTCTATAGCTCACTTCTTGCCCAAAAGTCAAATAAGCCACCATCTGTTGTTTGTGCTACATAGATTTCACAACTATCATTGCCAAGACACTTACCATTTCATCTTCCCACCAGTATCACCACAGTTTATACCAGTTGAGATAAAATCCCAAATGTTTTGAACTAACTGCGTTTTTTTCTCTTCTAATTATTATATTAAAATAGGACCAAAAAGATACTTTAAATGCTTTTGGTCTATAGATGATCCTTGTATTTCTATATCAATGTAAGTCATAGACATGAGCATCGGATTACCTGGTGGAAGACTGGAAAAATTAAAAGAAACTCCAAATCACCTGCATATACATGTTTCTCCTTTCGCTCCTCTTTGTTCACTATCCAGATTTCTCTCACAGTAATATTTACAGATGCTTTTTACTCATCATCTGAAGAGAAGACATGGATCTGAAGTAGATCAGAGTTCTACTATTTATTGGCATTATTCCCTTTCAGTCTTCCAAGAATGCACACTCATTGCCCGAGGTGCTGAGAGTATACACAGGTTGCTTCCATTGGCTGCCTCTAATGCAATCCTTGATTACATGAGAGGTAAGACCAAAGCAGAACGACACCAGCCATCAGAATGCTGTAGTCATGCACAAAACATGCTAATCAGAATCATTCAAAGCTATGGATCATCAGTTGTTCATCAATTTTCAAAAATCCATCAAAGCTCCCATAGAAGCTTCCCAAGGCTTTACACTTAATGCCCTCCTCGTAACTAGAAAGATTCTGAGTGTAATTATTATTACTTTAATAGCTTAACAGAGTGTTGTTCCTTTCAGATGAACTTCAGCAAAATCCAGGGTAATAATCAATGCCCAGCTACAAAAATGTTAATGTAAATTAGCTTTGTGGTTGTGCAGGCAATAAATAAAACAACTGTAATAAAAACACTGGGTAATTACAAATATGTTTATACAGCACAGAAGACATAGTAATTTCATCAGAGAAAGGCTATAGGTATGGTCAATCCTCATTATTTGCAGATTTTACATTTGCAAATTCATTTACTCACTAAAATCTATTTGTAACTTCCAAAATAAATACTCTCAGTTCTTTTGCAGTCATTGTAGATATGGACAGAGTGGGTAAAATTTTGAATTGCTAGACATGCATGTTTCCAGCTGAGGCTGAACAAGGTGATGATCTGTGTTCTTGTTTTGACTCTCATATTGTAAACAAGTGTCTTTTTCAAAGTCTATGTAACACCACGTTTTCTGCATTTTTGTGCTTTTTTCTGGTAATTTTGCTGTTTAAAACAACCCCCAATCATAGTGCTGAAATGCTGGCTGGCGTTTCTAAGCACAAGAAGGATATAATGTGCTTTATGGAGAAAACATATGGGTTAGATAAGTTTCATTCAGGAATAAATTCTAGTGCCATTAGCCATAAATTTAATATTAATGAATCAATGATATATATTTAATATGGTGTCTTTAGACAGAAACTCACAGAAAACAGTCATATATTGCCGGGTTGGTGAAAATGTCATGACCAGAGGTTCACAGGACCCTGACCCTGTATTTTCCCTAGATGCAGCAGCCTAGTATTTGTTAATTCAGTGTTTGTGGCAGCTTAGTGGAGCATAACTACCATGAATGACAGCCACCTATATTCTAACACAATCCGGATGATGAAACTGCTCCTAAAATTGATTAAAAAGGAGAAGAGTACTCAAGAATTTGTGATCTTGGTACCTGTTATGAACTAAATTGTGTCCCTCCAAAATTCACACTGAAGCCCTGACATTTAATGTGACTATCTATGCAGAAAAAGTCATTTAGGGGGTAATTAAGGTTAAATAAAGTCATGAGAAATATTCAGGTGGTGCTTTAATCCACTATGGTATCCTTATAACAAGAGAGACACTGGGGGTGTGTGTACACAGAGAAAAGGGCACGTGAGGACACAGTGGGGAGACACCACCCAGAAGCCAAGGAGAGAGGCCTTACCGGAAACCAACTCTACCAGTACTTTGACTTTGGACTTCCTGCCTCCATGACTGTGAGAAATAAATTTCTGTTGTCTTAACTACTCAGTCTGTGGTATATTCTTTCATGGCTTTTTTTTTTTTTTTTTAATCAACAAAACTCGCATTTAATGATGGTGTTGACCTGAGGAATCTTCAG
>RJWJ010044254.1:0-12255 GCA_004363605.1 Indri indri | reverse complement strand
AGAGGTGCTATATCACCATTGTTTCTTAAAGCTGAATAGTACTCCATGGTATACATATACCACATTTTACTAATCCACTCATGTATTGATGGACACTTGGGCTGTTTCCACACCTTTGCAATTGTGAATTGCGCTGCTATAAACATTCGGGTGCAGGTGTCTTTTTCATAGAGCGATTTTTGTTCTTTGGGGTAGATGTATGTGTATACTTTTACCTGAAAGTGCATGCTGTGGAATGCAAGATGTTTCACCCTTCACTGTGGCTTCCAGGAGACAACAAATTCAGCTCTGAGATGCAGCAATCAGTTGATCTTGGGTAGCTAGTGACAGCAGTGTGCTCTTTTCCGATTTATCCCTGATTTTCTTTTTTCTTTGTATTTTCTTGTGCTTAAAAACACAAGGTGTGGGCCGGGCACAATGGCTCATGCCTGTAATCCTAGCACTCTGGTAGGCTGAGGCGGGAGGATCACTTGAGGTCAGGAGTTCGAGACCTGCCTGAGCAAGAGCGAGACCCCATCTCTATTAAAAATAGAAAAAAATTAGCTGGGCGTGGTGGTGCACACTTGCAGGTCCGGCTACTCAAGAGGCCGAGGCAGGAGGATCGCTTGAGCCCAGGCATTTGAGGTTGCCGTGAGCTAGGATGACACCACAGCATTCTAGCCTGGGCGACAGAGAGAGAGAGACTCAGTCTCAAAAAAAAAAAAAAAAAAAAAGTAACAAGCCTGCAGGAGTTGCTGGAGGTAATGCTTTAAAAAGGTTGGGGTACATCAGTTATTTATTTATATAAAATTTGAATAAGACCCTTAAACTTAATGACTATGATCAACAATGTCTAGTACAGTGATTCCCCCCCCCGCCAGAATTAGAAATTCTGGAACAAAAAAAGAATCTTAAAGATCATCTTGTCCAACTTCTCATTTTATTACATGTTAAAATGAACAGGTTTCAAACTTACACACACCAGGTTTTGAACGCTGGCTTTGCCATATAATAGCTATGTAATCTTAGGAAATTTTCCCAAACTGCCTGAACCTTAGTTTTCTCATCTGTAAAGCAGTGATAATGACTCCTAAACCACAAAATGGTTTACAATAATAACGATAATTTATGGAAGCACTTAGCATAGTAGCTGGCACACAGAAGTTGCACAAGACATGGTCGTTACTATATTTAAAGGTGAGGAAATAGATGAGGCAATAAAGGAATTAAAAAGATAATTAATGTTGAATGAATTATTGGATTACAAAATAGAAATACCCCAGTGTGAGGGTCACACATGGCTACCTAGCAAGTTCACATGTGTTGGTTTTTCAGATTATTTCACAGGCCAAGATACAGGGAGGGATCTGGAGCTTTCGGAAGCTGTAAATACTATGAGGATATGGATTCTTTAACTGAGAGCACAGGTTGGAAAAGGCCTAAATGGGGAGATAGAAGGATGCTGGTGACACATTTCATCTGCCATAATTACTTGATTTGAAGATATATTTTCCTAACACTTTATTATGATAATTTTCAGTGTACAGAAAGTTGAATTTTACAGTGAACACCCATATACCAACCACTTAGTTTCTATGTTTTATTGTACTTGCTTTATCACATAGCCACCTATTTGTCAATCCTTTCATCCATCCAGCCCTCCCTTCATCCATCTTATATATATATGTGTGTGTGTGTGTGTGTGTGTGTGTGATTTTATTTTATTTTCATTTTTTGATTTTTGAGACAGGGTCTCACTCTATCACCCAGGCTGGAGTGCAGTGGTATCATCGTAGCTCACTGCAACCTTGAACTCCTGGGGACTCTAGAGATCCTCTTGCCTCAGCCTCCCGAATAGCTGGGACTACAGGTGTGCACCATCATGCCCAGCTAATTTTTCTTATTTTTTTGTAGAGATGGGGGTCTCATTATGTTGCTCAGGCTGGTGTCGAACTCCTGGCCTCAAGTGATCCTCCTGCCTCAGCCTCCCAAAGTGTTAGGATTATAGGTGTGAGCCATTGTGCCCAGCCCATCTTATATTTTTGATGTATTTCAAAGTAAGTGGCAGGCATCAGCATGGATATCATTAATTAGGGTTCAATATTTGTTTACAGTTCTTGTTTTCCTCATAAAATTTACATACAATAGAACTGACAATTCTTAGGTATAATATTGACATGAGTTTTGACTAATGAATACATCTGAGTAAACTGAGCATCTGTCAAGTTATAGGACATGATTGTCACGCCAGAAAGTTTCTGGAAAACCCTTTCCTGTCATTCCCAGATCCCTTATCCTCCAGAATCAACAGTGTTCTAACATTTTTTTCCACCATAGATTAGTTATTCTGGCTTCATATATAAATGAAATCAGATAATATACACTCTTTTGTGCTTGACTTCTTTGACTTCGCTTAGTGTCTGTGAGATTCACCCATACTCTTGTGCATATCAGTAGTTTGTTTCTTGTGTTTATTGAGTGGTGCTTCACTGAATAAAGATAACTGAAATTTGTTCATTGTTTCTCTTGTTGAAGAACAACTGTGTTAGCTTTCAGCTATTATGAATAGAGTTGCTACTGACATGATGGAGCAAGTCTTCTGTGGACATACAGTTTCATTTCTCCTGGTTGACTACCTAGGATTGGAACTGCTGGGTCATAGGATGGTCGTGGATTTTAGAAGAAACTGTCAGAACTTTTTTCAAAGTGGTTGGCCCATTTTGTTCTCCCACCAACAATGTTCAAGAGTTATGGTTGCTCTACATTCTTGACAATGTTTGATGTTGCCCGTCTTTTTTAGTCATTCTGTTAGGTGTAGGGTGGCATCTGGTTGTTGTTCAAAGATATACTTTTAGTTTTTCACATTTAATATTTTTGGGGACACGTCTTATAATTTATGTTAATATTTAAGTTGGTTTGCTGCTTTTTATTCTCTGCCCCAACTCAAAAAATAAAAAGGTCCTATTAAGTCAATACTGCTTTTTAACAACCAAGAGCATTTGGCATTGAGGAAATCTCATACCTGAGATCTTGCTGCTATGAGCTCCAACACAGGGAACCATTTCTGTGGGGTTCACTGCTGTATGCCAAGGGCCTAGGACAGTGCTTGGTGCAGAACAGGTGATGAATGAATGGATGAATGAAGGGACAGTCCTTTCATGAGGCCACTTTGGATCCACCTGCATTTTTGATTAGGCCTGAAAAATGCTGAGGGTAGATGCATTGGTCTCTACTGTCCTCCTCAGAACCCCTCTTCCATAATCATTCTGTACAATCCAGACATCCAAAGAAACATGTATCATGAATCCCAAGTCATGTCAGTTGGAAGGCCAAAATGCTTTGACTTGATGGAAAATCGAGCAGACTTCCTGCAGACATTGAACAGCCATGTCCAAGTCTTTGGGAGCCATTCGGTACTTGGAAATGCTCAAAAGAGTAGGAAACTAATCACTTGGCTTTGATCCATTAGCTCAGCTGTAATGTAGCAGAGCTAATGCAGTCGTAGGCAGCAGACAGCTTCTTTGGCAGAAAAAAAAATAGAGAGGGCTCCTTTCACTTTTGCAATGAAAATTAAATGTGGAAATAATTTCCTGCTCCTTTTTGGAATATTACTGTGCTATTAACTAGGCTAAGATCATTAAAAGGTAATGACATGAAGTTGCATGCATCATTGTTTTAAGAGAGATTGAATGAATCTCTCTTAAAATATATTGTCAATCTTTCCTGCTTCTTGCCTCATCCCTAACTTAATAGGCATTGGTAAGGACCACTGTGAACATATATTTTAGTATTAAAATTATAGCTTTGGCCTTGAAGAAGAAAATCTGCATCATTAGAGAATGGACTGACAGCCCTCATAACACATTGTCCCAATTTTTTTTAATCAAGTTGTCATTAGTACAAAATTAAGAGTGACTTTCAAAAATTGGGTTGCTTAGAAAATGAGTAGAAAGTTCACCACATGTTTAAAAGAAGTAACTATGCTTTCCTCATTGCTATTTGTGGGGCGGGGGGCGGGGGGAACAGTCGATGGCAAATTATATGGATCTTGTTACAGTCACTGGGATCTATTTATTTTTCATTGATATTGTGGCACCTAGGGTCCCAGGGAAATGTAAATTAAGATGGACAGTCTGTCCCATAGAAACATAGGGGATTTGGTTGGCCCCCACTTAGCATATCCCACATCCAGGTATCCAGGTGGGAGAAAGGGACAGGGTTTTGATTCTGAAGAAGAGGCTTTTGTAAGGATGGTACGGGTTCTAAAGTCGTAATAACTGCCTACAACTCTTCCTTTTCCCTCTTCCTTCCAGCACACTCCAGTAACCACCCCTGTGACAAACGCGAATAGTTTGGTGGTAGCAGGAACATAATCGGGAGTGATTGCAATATTGTCCTTTGGAGAGGCATCATCTATGCCCAACCTAAATATATGGACCAGATGGAGGGAAACGACGATTCTCCTCTCCTGTCTTCCGGGGTCAGAAGGAGACCTGTCATTGGCTTCCAGGCCTTCAGGTATGCTAATTTAACACAGGTGTTCTAACTCCATTAGCTCTGAAGGAAAGAAACAGAGAAAATATCACGTAAAGAAAATGCCGTCTAACGGTGAGTAGATACAGAAGCAAAATCTGAAAACTTTATTCTTTCAAGTTCACTATTAAATCTACACTATTAGACCTCTGTGTAAATGGTAACATTATAACATAACATGCTGTGGTTCCCCAAATGTTTATTTCCCCCTGTGACAAAGGCAAATATTTTCACTGAGCAGAATTTGGAAAGTTCAACAAAGCGTAAAAAAAGAAAATTGAAAGTCTCCATAATGCCATCTTATCACCAACCTTGTTAGTATTTTTGTGTATTTATTTCCAGGTTCTCCCCTGCTCCCAACCCCCACTTTTAGATAATTTACATAATTGTGATGATATACTATGTATGGTTTCATACCCCGCTGTGTTTTTCTTTAACATGCTTGCATAAGAACGTTTCAATGTCTTTAAAAATTTGTCATGAAATTTTGTCTTTTGAACTTTATACTCTAATTAGAGAGTTTTGCATGATTTTATTTGCACGTGCTGTTAAACATCACATCATTTGTTTAGGATTTTAATTATACTCTTATGGGAAGTTCTTAGTGCTCACTGCAAAAACCATACTAGCGACCTTTATCATTCATTAGAGAGCTTGTCGCATAATGTGTTGCAAAAGATAACCACAGTACACTCACTTAGAGACCCTTCTCCAGTAGAGCTTTTACCTAGACAAAACAGGATTCCCAAGTCAGGGAACGTTTTTGGACTAGAGAAGAGGTAGCTTCTCTGGACCCATAGACATAGAGGCAGAATGCTGGAGCCCAGGGCTTGGCCTTTTGAACCTGTCGTCTGGCACAGCAGGGATGAAATAATTTAGGAAGCGCCATGCAGGACGGTCAGCAGCCCTTTGGACGATTGGTAAGAAAGTCAACCTAAGTCTTTGAAAGTTGCTTCAATGCCAAAGTGGAAAGTCGCCTGTTTTGGAGTAAAAAAGATGTGAGTTCTGATTCCATGTTTACAAGCTGTGTGTCTGGACAAGTTGCTCAATTTCTCTGAGGCTCTCATTTTTCATCGATAAAATAGGGAAAATGACTATAACTATGTGATTGTTGGAAGAGATAATGTATGCAAAATTCTTAATATGCCATCAATAAGTTGTACTTGTTTATGATTATCATTATCTTAAGTTCACTCATTGATGGGTTTGGTGGTCTTATATATAGGTGTTAAATTTATAAGCTTTGAAATCAGTGTTCAGTTCAAATCCAGTTTAGCATGTACCAGCATGTGCCCTTGAGGACTCATTTTGTAGCCTCTCTGAAGCTCAGTTTATAACTTATATCAAAAGTGTAAGTGATGAAAAGTATCTTGCTGTGAGGTTATGAGGAGGGAATAAGATTATGTTCTGTAAGTAAAAGGAGGAGTCTTTCATTTAATATATAATAATGTGTTGAAGAAGCAGGGGTGGTCTTATGTGCATGTTAGGGATACACCTGCAAACAAGGAACATCTGCCCCCAGGAAGTTTATCATATTTGCAGGGGTGTAAGTCATGTGTACTTATATATCTGCATATTGATTGAAATGTTCAGTTCTGATGAGCTGTGTACTTGTTGAAATCTGTGCTTGGTTTTCCATCCAGAATATGGGCACATCTGCAGAGGGGCATGTGTCTTATTCACAGGCAATTAGGACATCCCAGTGGGGGCTTTGATGGGGCAGGACAGTGCATTGCGATTGTGGTCTTGGATGGAGGAATTATGTTATTAGGATTAGGAAGACTTTCTGGAGCAAGTGGTATCGACACTTAAGATACCTGATACCCTTTTCCCATAGAGCTGTACACAACTCTAAGTGGTCACAGGCTCTCCATTGCTAATATAGATTTTCCTGGGGGACTGAACAGATTTTAATTTGGATTTCAAGATACTCTGTCTCAGAATCATACATCCTCGCTGGGTAAACACCGCTCTCTCAAGAACAAGACTGGGAAGGAGAGAAGACTTGTCTAAAACCAGGCCTTAGCTGAGGAGGAATGGATGAATAATAAGATCGAGTAAATATTCCAGATGAAATATTCATGGGCACAGGAAATAGGATCTGTGCTTAATAAAACGATCGTGCCAGGTTGCAGGGCCCCTGTGCCTCTCTGCAAATTATGCCCCATCACCTCTCCCATGTGAGCATTAAAATTTATAATTGATGCTCATTGTTAATAATACATTTCTAATTTCCAGTTGCGAAAATATAGCTTTTCCCTCTCTTAGAGGATCATCTATATTTTGTCATTAACATTTTGTCATAAGAGGCAAGAATGATTTAAATGGACAATAAATCGACAGGCAAGCTGCTGCCTTGGGCTCCGGCCAAACTCTTTGGGGAAGGGCTTCATTTATCACTTGGGACTTAGTGTGGTTCTTCTGCTGATTTATGTGGAAAGGAATGAGAGAGTGAGTCCCGTGGAAGGGTCTTGGGGCCCTGGAGGATTGGTAATAATAAATAGAGTACCTGGAGAACCAGCTGTCAAAGTCAGAAGAACTCCAGCTGAGGAAGGGATGAAATTTCTGATTATTGGTCTGGTTCCTGAGAACATCTGGCTCAACAGTTCTGCCTATCTAGCTGCCTGTTACACATCTGCATTTGGATATCCCCTAACACAGGAAACTCAACACAACCTCCGCCAAACTCTTTCCCCTCAAATGTGTTTTTCTTCCATTTTATTCTGTCTCATCTACCTGGTTTCTCAAGCCAGAAACCTGGGGGTCAACCATTGACACCTTCTACTTCTTGTGTCCTGCAACCAAATAATTGCAATTATTTTCAAAGCATTTCCTCTTCTGTTAATTCACTAGGTCCCCACAAAAGCCTTCATATGCAGGTGTCAAGAAAGATTTTTATCTCCTTTTTTGAATTTAAGAAACTGGGAAACTCACCCATAACCACATTGGTAATTATTGACATTCGGGGTCTAGGAGCCCCACGCGTGCTTAATCAATGGTTAGTGTTTTTCCCAGTATACCGTCTTGCATTAGAAACTTGTTTTCTTCTTTATCTCTTGCTTTCCTTGTGTGCCCAACAAGACTTTCTGGGTCCTCGTGGTTGCTCAGCCTCCCCGGCTGTGAGGAGTTCTGCTCCCTCTCAGGGAGAAAAACATGAAGACAGTATTCTTTTACCTTGTTTCCATCAAAGCTTGTCTATTATATCCCATTCTCTAAGGATCTTTTTTGAATTGGCTAATGGGGAATTTAATGAAGATAAGTAGGCAGCGATTCAGTGCATGAATTACCTTCCCTCGGTACCCCTTTTATTATGAAATCTGCCCGTGCCTCAAACTGCAGTGACTCCAGGTATTGAAGTTTTACCCCTGCTTAGGGAGGAAGATGATCTTGAGTGTGGCCAGTGTAGATCTGGGTTAGAGAATTCAATTAAGGCTTATCTCAGACACATCAGGAATATTAGAATCTTCTGCCTTGCCCTTATGAGGGAAAGCACCAAAAAAATGGCATTTCAAGAGTGATTGTGTGTGTTCATGAGAACTCAATCAGCTTGGCCCCATGGAGGGACCTCAGTTCCTTCCATTGTGGACAACTTTTTTGTGCAACACATATCCTTATATCTAATTTCATTTGGGCAGCACATAAATCTGTTTTGTGGAACTTTAAAAAAAAAATGGGCGCAGAATCTGATTCAGAGCAGTTAAATAACTTGCTCAAGATCACACAGGAAGTTCATGGCAAGATATAGACCAGAATTCAGTTCTTTGGATTCCTAAATATACAATGTTGGGGGAAAAACATCAGAGCTTTGGGCACCAAAGCAAGAGGTTCTAAAGATAAATGGTAAGTCTGGGCCTCTTGGCATAGACTCAGGCACACTTTGTTCTGCATGTGGTTGCACAGCACATGAGCAATGAGATCTTGGGACAAGCTAATCCCACAGACCTTCTGTTTTTATCTATAAAATTGAGATAATGACACCAATAATCTTCCTTATTTTTAACTTCACAAGTGTTTAAGGACCCCCAATTAGTGAAGCTATGAAAATACTGTGCGAACTGTGAAATGCCATACAGATGTCTGGGTGCAAAAATGTAATCAGAGAAATTTTATTTCTTCAAATGGAGAAGCACACGTTCATGGCATTTTATGGCAATGAGAAAGAGGATGAGACAATGAAGGCCAGGTTTTTTTTTTTTTCCCCCCTTAGGATTTTGAAATTGTGTATGTTAAAGTTGTTTGGTTACAAGTACCAGAAACCAGGCCTAAGCAAACATAGCAGTTTACAGGAAAATATGGGGGCATCTCAGATTCAGTGACTATTTGAGAATTAAATGGGTATAGGCTAAGGTAAGTTCAGAAGAAACGGTGGCGGTGGGTTGACGAAGATTTGTAGGTCAGTGACTCCTTTTTCTCTGGGTGTTAGACTTCCTGGGCATCCATATTTCCATTCCTCTTCTCAATATGACTCAAATATCATCTTTTGTTTTTGTCTCTGACCTGGGTCAGGAATGATTTTCCCATCTGGGGATGTGTATGTGATGCATGGTTTAATAACTCCTTTCAACCTTAACTTCCCTTTGTAGATGAATGTCCAAAGCTGTAATTTTTTCTGCAGAGAATGTTTATATTTGAAATATGATTGAACTTCTCCAGTGGGTCTGAGCTCCCTGTTCCTTGAAAAGACCAACGGGCTCTCAGACTGATCCTCCTTCATGGGCATGCCTGGCCTTTTCTCTGTTGAATGGCCTCGTCTCCTAAATAGACAGGTCTGGCCCTCTAGTTCTGAGATTCTGTCCCTTAAATGGGCTTATATGGCCTTTGGGGTCCTTCTTCCCTAAATGATTTGGTTAGCCCTCAGAGGGTTTGCGCTCCAACTGCTCGATTGGATTGATTTAGTAATCAGAACGTCTAAGACCTTCCATCCTTTGAGTGGAGCGTCCCAACCAAAATAATCTCTGAGAACAGACTTGTCTAGCAGTGCCAAAGTCAGAACCTCCAGTCTCCTGAATAGAGTGGTCTGGCCCTCAACTTGTGTGATCCAAATTTCCTGGGGTCTGTATGCTCTATAGAGAAGCATACACATCTGAAGCAAAATTGCCCTAAATTTTGTGAAAGGGCTTTGTTTTTTGAAGACAATGGCTTATTTCAGATGAGCTATCCTGTAGAGCAAGTTGTAGGATGGAAAACTATTTTTTTTTTTTTTAAACACAAAGCTTATTTATGTGAATTTCTTTTCTTCTGTGAAAACTCCGTGAAGCAGCTTCTATTTGGGGCTGTGCTGTATGCACTCTCGTGGTTCTGTTGCGTGGGCCTCCTCAACGGCCACGTCTTTGCTGATGTCTGCTCTTTAACGATTTATGCTGAAATTAACATGTTTTGGCTCAATTGCTGCTATTTCCAATTGTACTTCTTTGGAGGAAATAAGCCGTTGGATGTATGTTATGCTAGGGGAGCCAAAGATCTGGCTCTGTCTATGCTGATGAGATGAGAAATGCAACCTGGTATACTGTCGGATGGTGTTATACATGAATATGCTTTTGGGCGGGCCTTTTGGGGATAAGCTAATGAAAGGATTTTTAATTAAAGCTCTCAGAAAAACAGGCTATATTTTTATTCACTGTCTCTAAGATGACCAAATCCACCCAAGCCCTTATCCTTTGCTGGTTGCCAAAGCGAGCCCCAAACACAAGCAGATTATAGACCATTTTTGCTCCCCCAAAACCTTTAGACTCTCCAGAAACTCACTGGAGGTGTTCCTGGGGTAGAGAGAGCATGTGTGATGGGCGCCAGTGGTTTAGATCCTAGGTCTCCACTCCTGTCTTTATCCAGAGATATTATTTTTGTCTATGTTCAATATGGAGTTCGGTGTCTTTTATTTGGAAGACTCTTATGTCAAGTTTTAAGCCACAGAAATAAACTAGCTGGTTTAGGTGAGAAAGAAATTTTGTAAAGAGAAATGTGGGGACGAAGGGAAGTGAAGGGGAAGCTGGACAACCAGGCTTCAGGAAGGTAAGATCTGTGAGAGCTCCCAGATCCAGGCTGCAGGTACTAGTGGAATGACTTTTCAGAGCATCACGGTTGGGCTCCAGTGGTTTAGGGTCTTCGTGTTAGGAATTGTTCTAGGTGTTTGTGTTCAGATTCCCAGGCCCAAGAGTCTGATTGGCTTATATTAGAACTATGACTAGGTTGGGTAAGTAGGTTCATTCTTAAAATGGTATGTTTTATTTTTATTATTTTTTTACTGTATGATTCCATTATATAAATACTTGAAATTTATTCTCAAAATTACAAAATTGTAGAGACAAAGAACAGACTAGTGATTGTCAGGGGTTATGGATAGAGGAGGAAAAGGAACCTGGGCATGACCACATAAGGGGATAACACTAAGGAGATCATTGCTGATGATATAGTTTTATTTATTTATTCATTTATTTAGGCATATTACGGGGGTACAAATGTTTAGGTTACATATGTTGCCTTTGCCCCACCTGAGTCAGAGCTTCAAGCATGTCCATCCTCCAGACAGTGCACACCAGACGCACTAGGTGTGAATATACCCATTCCCTCTTCCCCGTCCCATCTGCCCAACACCCGATTGTTGTTATTACTATATGTACACATAAGTATTGATCAGTTAATACCAATTTGATGGTGAGTACGTGTGGTGCTTGTTTTTCCATTCTTGGGATACTTCACTTAGGAGAATGGGCTCTAGCTCCATCCAGGATAACACAAGAGGTGCTGGATCACCATTGTTTTTTGTGGCTGAGTAGAATTCCATGGTATACATATACCACATTTTATTAATCCACTCATGTATTGATGGGCACTTGGGTTGTTTCTACATCTTTGCCATTGTGAATTGTGCTGCTATAAACATTCTAGTGCAAATGTCTTTTTTATAGAATGTCTTTTTTTAATTTGGGTAGATGCCCAGTAATGGGATTGCTGGATCAAATGGTAGTTCTACTTTTAGCTCTTTGAGGTATCTCCATATTACTTTCCATAGAGGTTGTACTAGTTTGCAGTCCCACCAGCTGTGTATGAATGTTCCTATCTCTCCACATCCACGCCAACATTTATTGTTTTGGGACTTTTTGGTAAATTCTCACTGGAGTTAAGTGATATCTCAGTGTGGTTTTGACTTGCATTTTCCTGATGATGAGAGATGTTGAGCATTTTTTCATGTGTTTTTTGGCCATTAGTCTGTCTTCTTTTGAAAAGTTTCTGTTCATGTCTTTGCCCACTTTTTAATGGGGTTGTTTGATTTTTTTTCTTGCTGATTTTCTTGAGTTCTATATAGATTCTAGTTGTCAGCCCTTTATCAGATGTGAAGCATGTGAATATTTTCTCCCATTCTGTATGTTGTCTCTTTGCTCATTCCAGAGATGCAGGGATGGTTCAACATACGCAAATCTATCAATGTAATTCACCACATAAGTAGAAGTAAAAGCAAAGACCATGTGATCCTCTCAATAGATGCAGGAAAAGCATTTGACAAAATTCAGCACCCTTTTATGATAAGAACGCTTAACAAAATAGGCATAGATGGAATTTACCTAAAAATGATAAATGATATTGGTTCCTGAACAAACCAATATCAAGTACTGAAATTAAAGCAGCAAAAAAAAAAAAAAAAAAAACAAACCTTCCTGAAAAGAAAAGTCCCAGACCAGATGGTTTCACACCCAAATTTTACCAGACCTACAGAGAACTGGTGCCTATCCTGCAGAAATTATTCCA
>RJWJ010044253.1:0-12255 GCA_004363605.1 Indri indri | reverse complement strand
TGCTAGGATTACAGGCGTTAGCCACCGTGCCCGGCCCTTTATTTTTTTCTTAATGGCATGTTGAGTATATGTTGAATATTTTTTATCAATGTATCAAGTATAGATTGAATTTATGGGCTTTTAGGATTTTATGAAATTAAGTATGCTGTTACAATATTGGTCACTTTTCAATTAAAATATATGCAGAGAAGAGCAAGATGGTAGAGTAGAAGCAGCCCACACATGCCACTCTCAAGGAGAGAACTGAAAGTTGCAGGTGGATGACCACCTCTGGATGGGCCTTCTTGGAGACAGCACTGTGAATCATCAAAGAAGTGATGGGGGACACTCAGAGTGAAGAAGAAGGTGACAGATTGATCCACTCAGTAAGATTAGAAGGTACCTGTGGGAGGCATCCACAGGTAAAAAAGACAGAAGGAGAGAACCCTGGGGCTCAGTGTTTCCCCAGGAGACACTGCTGCCTGAGCTGTGAAGGCTCCTCCACCCCCTCACCACCATAGACCTCCAGACTGATCAGGGAGCTGCTGGGGGCTTTTGCAGCAACATTGCACCAGAAAGTAAACATAGCAGGGACAAGGCGGCTTTTGTTCCTGGGTTTCTGCAAATGACACCCTTCTGAACTCTGAGGTCCAGGGCACCTGATATACGGGGGCTCCGATATGCTACAGTTACCTCCACATCACCCTGGGTTGGCTGGGGAGAGAGCAGGGAGAGTGGATGCTCTTATGCACCACATGACTTGGAGTCAAGTATTCCTCCCCACAAGTAGCATTGGGGGAATTTGATCAGAACAGGTGCTACTGAAGCCACCTGAGAAACTCACGAGAGCTGCCTTGGTGGGACCTGGGCAGTGTAAGCAGCTCCCATGTTGCCACCTGATTCTGAAGCCCTGCCCATATGGCTCCCCTGCTACCTGCCACCTGGCAGAAACTGCCACTGAAGTCCAGCACTTCACCAGGGTCCCGCTAGCTATGAGGTAACATCACAACTGCAAACAAGTGGAGAGAATACTTACAGACCTGACACCCCTGAACACTGCCTAGATAGCCTCACCCAGCTGCCACTGCCACCACCGGAGGGAGAACAAGCCAGAACAATCTCCTACACTGCCAGTCTCCATAAAAAGGCACTCATCCAACCCCCAACTCAAGCTTCCAACAGTGGGTTGGGGAACAAAACACCACTCTGCAAAATGATCATCCGGCACCACTTTGGACTGTAACATCATAAGGGAAGAGGACAACAGAGAATAGCTGCATTACAAGCTCTCAATGTATCTTTTTATGCCAGGTCAATCTTCCAGAGTAGGTAACAAAAGTGCCATCTAGGGGCCACTCCTTCTTCTCACTAAGTAGAAGAGTTCCCAGGAAAAGACAAGTGTGCCACAAACCTATCGCCCTGAGCTGAGAAAAGAGGTTTCAGATGAAAAGAAACCAAGAAAAGAACACTAGCAACATGAAAAAACAAGCTAGTTTGACACCCCAAAAGGATCACAATAGATCTACAGCAACAGACCCCAACCAAAAGGAAACTGTAAAAATGTCAGAAATGTATTTCAGAATATGAAAGGCAAATAAGATGAATGGGATTGAAGAGAAAGTTGAAAACCAAACAAATAAGTCCAAAAATATTTCAGGACAACAGTGAAAAATAAATGAAAAAGTCACTGAAGAGCTAGGCAACATAAGAAATAATTTAACAGGACTTAAAGAAAGGAAAGAGGCAATTAGGGAAATTCAAAATACAACAGAAAGCTTCAACAGCAAGCTAGGCCAAGCAAAAGAAAGAATCTCAGAGCTTGAAGACAAGTTGTTTGAACTAACTCAGTCAAAGATGCAGGAAAAACAATAAAGGAGAACGAACAATTACTCAGAGAAATACGGGACTATGTGAAACAAGCCAATATATGAATTATAGGTATCCCTAAGGGAGAAGAAGAAAAAGCAAAAAGTGTGGAAAACCTATTCAAGGAAATTATTGAGGAAAGCTTCCCTGGTTGCCAAACACTGGGAAGATTCAGAGCAAAGAGGATATCTCCAAGACTCATAGTCATCAACCTTGCAAAAGTCAAAATTAAGGAGAAAATTCTATAAGCAGGAAGATGAAACCAAAACTAACCTACAGTGAAAACACATCGGTCTAACAGCAGACTTCTCAATGGAGGCCTTATAAGCCAGAAAGGATTCAGACCCCATTTTCAGTCTTCTTAAGCAGAACAACTGCCAGACAAGAATTCTGTATCCTGAAAAACTAAGTTTCATAAATGATGGAGAAATAAAGACTTTTCCAGACAAGCAAACGCTGATCAATATGTCACTACTAGATCTGCCCTACCGGAAATACTCAAAAGTGCATTTTACACGGAACAGTGCAATAGACCCTGCCAGTGTGAAAACACCAAAAGTTAAACTTCAAAGCTCTTATAAAAACAATAGCACAAGAAGGAAAACAAAACAACAAGGTATCATCCAACATGATGAATGGAACACTATCCTCCATGTTAATACTAATACCGAATGTGAACAGTTCCAATGCCCCGTTTAGATATAGATTGGTTGCATGAATGAAAAAATACAACCTCCAAGGAACACCTCTAACTCACAAGAACATGCACAGAGTCAAGGTAAAGGTATGGGAAAAAATATTCTACTCAAATGGAAACCAAAAGTGAGCAGGTGTAGCCATTCACATATCAGATAAAACAGACTTTAAATAAACAATAGTAAAAATAAGACAAAGGTGGTCATTATATAATGGTAAAGGGAGCAAGCCAACAACAACAACAACAACAACAACAAAACTCACATAATAATCCTAAATATATATGCATCTAACCCAGGAGCTCCCAGATTCATAAAGCAAATTCTACTAGATCTCGGCAAGGAAATAAACAGTAGCATAATAATTTCTGGGGACTTCAACAATCTACTGACTGAACTGGACAGATCATCAAAGCAGAAAATCAATAAAGAAACATTGGACTTAAATGGGTCAATAGAACAAATGGACCTAAGAGATATTTGCATAACATTCTACCCTGGATTAGAGGGATTAACAGCCAAATTCTACCAGATCCACGAAGAATAGCTGGTACCTATCCCACAGGAATTATTCCATGACACAGAGGAGGGAATATTCCCTAATTTATTCTATGGAGCCAGTATCATCTTGATAACAAATCTAGGAAAGGATACACCAAAAAAAGAAAACAACAGACCAATTTCCTTATGAACATAGATGCGAAAATCCTCAACAAAATACTAGAAAACAGCACATCAAAAAGATAATTCACCATACCATGTGCATTTGATCCCAGGGATTTAATGACGGTTCAGCATATGCAAATCAATAAACTTATTTCACCACATAAACAGAAGCAAAAGCAAAGACCATATGATCCTCTCAATAGATGCAGAAAAAGCATTCAATAAAATCCAGCATCTTTTATAATAAAAACCCTCGACAAACTAGGCATAGAAAGAACAAAGCTCAAAATTATAAAAGCCATATATGACAGACTCACAGCTGACATCATACTGAATGGGGAAAAGTTGAAGAAATTCCCTTTAAGAACTGGAACAAGACAAGGGTGCCCATGGTCTCTACTTCTATTCAACATAGTGTTGGAAGACCTAGCCAGAGCAATAAGGCAAGAGACATAAATAAAAGGTATTCATACCAGGAAAGCAGAGGTCAAACTATCCCTGATTCCTGATGATATGATCTTGCATATAAAAAACACCAAAGACTCCACCAAAAGACTCTTAGAATTCATACATATATTCAGCAAAGTCTCAGTTACAAAATCAATGTACAAAAATCAGTAGCATTTCTATATGAAAGAAATAATAGATGACACAAATGGAAAAACATCGCATGCTCATGGATTGGTAGAATCAATGTCACTAAAAATGTTCATTCTGTCCAAAGCAATTTACAGGTTCAATGTGATTCTCATCAAAATACCAATGTCATATTTCATAGATCTAAAAAAAAATAATAATTCTATACTTCATTTGGAACCACAAAAGAGCCCAAATAGCCAAAGCAATCTTAAGCAAAAAGAACAAATCTGGAGGTATCACATGACCTGACTTCGAATTATACTACACATCTGTAGTAACCAAAACAGCATGGTACTGGTATAAAAGTGGAGTTGTAGACCAATGCAACAGAATAATGAGCCCAGAAATAAAACCGTCTACCTATAACCAACAAATTTTTGACAAAGCAGACAACATACACTGGGAAAAGAAACCCTATTCAACAAACAGTGCTAGGAAAACTGGATAGCCACAAGGAGAAGAATAAAATAGGACTCTATGTCTTGTCATATACAAAAATTAATTCAAGATGGAAAAAAGTCTTAAATACAAGACATAGAACCACAAAATTCTAGAAGAAAACATAGGATAAACTCTTCTAGACATCAGCCTAAGCAAAGAATTTATGACTAAGACTCCAAAGGCAAATACAGCAATAACAAAAATAAATAAGTGGAATTTAATTAAATTAAAAAATTAATAGTAATATATTGTATATTTCAAAATAGCTAGAAGAGAGTTTTTTGAATGTTTTCATCAAAAAGAAATGATAAATGTTAAAGGAGATGGATATACCAGTTACTCCGATTTGATCATCATACAATGAATACATGTACCAAAGCACCATGCTGTGCCCCATAAATGTGCATAATTAGTATGAGTCAATTATAAATTTAAAAATATTAAAGTAAAAATAATGACCATGATAATCACAATAGTAATCATTTTCATCTCTTTCATTCTCATTCAATGATCTCTTTCTCAAAAAATTGCTAACATATAACTTGTTGATCAACCCAGAAATCTGAGATTCCTTTCTCTTTCACAACTAAATAATTGCAGCAGATCCTTTATTCTAAGTTTTTTGAGTATGTCTAATTCTTTTAATCTCTATACCAACATGAAAGTCTATCATATTTTACCTAAACTTATATAATAGCTTCTTTTATCCACTCCTAGCTACCAGATTCATTTTTGAATATTCATTTAGATTGTCTTAATGAAAATGCTAATAATATTATGCATGTTTTAGCTTAATATCCTTATATTGCTTAATGATGTTTACAGGAAAAATTATGGAATTCTTAAAAATTTCAACTGGAAGTTTCAAAATATCTATCTCTCAAATATATATCTCATAGATCTAACTCTCTTTCTCTCTCCCCTTCATTCTCTACTAGACTATTTCACTGAATTACATTAAATTCTCCATATTCTAGTGTTTCTGAATCTGTGATTTCTCCTCACACTTAGGTACTTCCAAAGGTGTGTTATTGCATACATGTTTCTAAGGGTGATGATTGCATCTATTTTAATTTCCTTTTTAATAATTAAATAAATACTGTTTATATGTACTTTAAAATACAATGTTAAAAAATCTATGAGTAATTTTTAAGCGAGCTTATATAACGGGTTGTTGACTTCAGATAAACTTGGTAATGACTTAGCCAACAATTCATCTAACTGTTTTATTATCTGTGTTACTTTTTGCCATATTGGCTTATTTTACTGCTGTCTTTTTAAATGTGTTTATTTCCAAAATGAACCCTCGGTTGAAGCTAGAAAGCATAAACAATGATAATGTTGAATTGCTAGTTAATAATAATTCTGCAAATAGATGGCAAGGTGACTCTCATTGCATCTATATATTGCTTCATATTATCAAAATATGTATATCACATCATGATGTCTTGACTTCTAAATCTGTTCCAATGCCAAAAAAGAAATGTCATAGTAGTTATATTTAAAATCACTTTTTTATAATTCTTGGGAATAAAATATATGCAACCATGAAGAGTTAATATGATATCGCTGCTTTTAAATCACAATCTAACAACCTCTCCACTATCTCATTAGTTAGAAGCAAAACATAAACATTATTAAGACAAAACACTTATTCATTTTAGCAAAGAAAAAAATGTAAAAACACAAACAACCGCTTATGAAAGTATTTTATCTCTATTAGATAGCATAAAATATAATTATATTTCAGGCTATATTTTAGTATATACCCAGTCCTTTGCATCCCAAAATTAATCCATATATAATATATTGTTCATTATTATATTACTCTTATATTTTTCTGAGATACTTATTTAAAGTTACCAATATACATTTTTGTTAAATGGCTCAAATACTCAAAGTTGCTTATAAAAATATATATACATACATATTGTGTTCATATTGCTGTAAAAAATTTTATTAAAACTATTTACAATACAAACCTTAATTTAAAAAAAAACCCTGTAATTTATAATATACCACACCAAACTAACCAGAATTCTTAAATTCCTAAGAGAATTTGTATAATTATATTGTACCGTTAAAGAAGTCCTCTAGCCAAAAATAAGAAATACTGAATTACTCCAAAGAACCATTTTATTTTATGCCTTAGGTCTTCAATGATTGTGTTTCCTCTGCCTTGAAAACTCTCCTCTCTTCTGCTTTCAGATTTCATCCATGTGATTTCTACTTATTTAGTCTAAGTGTGAATATCACTCCCTCCAGGCTTTCCCTGATTCACTTAACTGATTCAAGGTTAGATCAACCCTGATCTATATTTGCCCATACAGCACCTTGAACTTTTCTTTTAAAATGCACATTGAATTATTTGTTACTCATCTGCTTTTCTGAAAGAATATAGGCACCAAGTGTTCAAATAACTTTCCTGTTTTTTTTTCCTACTGTGTACATCCATCATGCAACTTAAAACATTTTTTATATGAATGAATAAATGGCCTCCTAATTTGTCTTTCTGCCTTCCAATTTTGCCTCCTCAAATTTTTTCTCTAGTGACCATTAAAATCATCTGCCGAAAATGCTAATCACTCAGTTCATGGCTCCAGCTCTCCTAGAGCACAAGTTCCCATTTTGTTTCCTTAAAAATTGGTGAAGATTTAATTATAGGAGCAGAGTCTTAATTCATACTTCCAAAAGTTCTGATTGAATAGACCAGTATGGGGCTTAATTCTGACCACTCTTTGAGAAATACTAATCTACAGAATAAACGCTAAGTTCCTTTAATGACATTTAATGCCTGCTGTTTTCTCACCTGTTGGTCCTTTTTTAATGTGCCATTCTACACAACTGTTTGTAGTTGTCCACAAATACCATGCACCTCCACGGTTCACTGTTCATGCTTTTCTCCTTAAAAAAAAAAAAAAAAATAGAAATTTTCTTTCAAAATTGAGGACTAATGTGAGCCAAGTGTACCAACATTTTAAAATTTATTTCCACATTTGGAAGGATTCCACATACAGAAAGGGAAGTACCAAATGCTATCTGCAAATACCGTTTGTAAGTTTTATATATGCCTACGGTATCAGACCATACCACCACCTGTTCAAGTAGCACATTTACTCTTATAACCTGAGTTTTGGGATATATTTCACTCTCCAGAATGAACTATCTGACATGCTGAGCTACTTATTTTAGTACACCTCTGCACTTACCACATTATGTAGACAATATTCACTTACCTGTGACTCTCCTTGAAGTAAGTGAAATGTCCCTCTAATTCAGGAGCTGTATTTTATTCATCTATATATTCCTAACATTAAACACAGTACTCAATTTATCATAAGAATCCAATAAACTACAGTTGAACCACATTAAATATCTGTTACTGTTTATTATTTGCTCTTTGACAGGGCTGAAATAGCAATGTTTATATAGTATCTAATTAATTCCCCCCACAATGAAGATATTCCTATGCAACGCAGGGCATATTGGTTAATTAAGTGGGCCATTAGACAAAGAGTTAGTAATTTTCTATTATCACTTGATATTTAGACTTTCTATCTAAACGGGCATGGCTTTGAATTCAAATTCTCACACTAATAATCTCAGGTAATTTAAATCTCTCTGAGCTTTAATTTCTCTGTTACAAAGGGGTATCAGGATAAAGTGTTAGTGCCCCAAATCACACTACCTTTGCTTATGTAGGAGAAATTCCCAGGGTAACTGACTTATTATTTATGTGTGTGGTATGGAAAATTTTCTCTATAAGGAAATCCTCCAATTAGGAATGATTGTAGGAAATGTGTTCCCAACTTTAGCTCAGGTGGTCAAAATACTACCTTGTCCCTGTAAGGCATCCTGGTCATTCTCAACTCACTGACCAGTGTTGTTATGGATGATAAAATTGTCCTGGACTTCCTTCTTACTGTGTAAGGTAAAGTCTACAAAATTACTAATGTAACCTGCTTTATCTAGATTAATACACAGGAGAAGTGGAAACATCAATACAAAAACATAAGGAGGAAGCTGCCTGATTTGTTAAGGTAGATTCCTCATGATTTGTAAAATTTGTTCAGTTGGTTGAATTTGGAGTCTTGTTTGAGGTCCTAAATAGGACATATTTGACGTCAGTGCTGAAGATTGGCCTCATCCTGCTCTTTGCAATGTTATTGGTAGCAAATTTAATTAAAGACCATATGAGACAAATTGAATGGATTTTGTCCCACTCTGTCAGTAACATTAATCCCACAGGCCAAAGTAATTCATGGGGAAATTCACTACAAACCAAGACTGTAGAAACAAGGAGTGGATATTGCTGAATAATGATTCTCCATGGTTCTCTCATGTTTCCACACACTTGTAAGTAGAGGCATTGACTGTTTGTGCTCAGGACTATCTTTTCAAGAATGGCTGCATAGGAAACTTCCTTAAGAAATAGGGATAGTAGCTTCCTGCAGAGACAATGACAGTTTTGCTTAGAGTCCAATATAATAAAAATAATACCTCCCTCTATGACTTAGTGTACAGTGTAAGAGATATGGTTTCTTAAATGAGGGTATTTTTTCTTCCTGTAACACAATCCAATGCATGTGCAGATATTATATGGCCTGTCTTTATGTCACCATATAGGGACTGAGGCTCAGAAAACCAGTGAAAGTGCTGATACTCTCCAGCTGCTGCTATTTCTGTGAGTAATAAATTGTCCTTTGCTTCTGACTCAAGAGTTTTGTTTCTCCTTCCATCTCCCATGAAACTAGGGAAGGCTAACTTGTAAACTTGGAAGTGGGATAAAATCACACACTCTTCACTCTTCTTGATACAAAACATAATATCTAAAAGACATGAACTAAAAATTCTCTGTCATTATATAGTATAGCACCATGGTTACCAACATGGAATTTAAAGGCAGATTGCCTGAGTTCCTTCTACTTATGTATTTCGTGATATGGAGCAAGATTCACCTCTCTTCTTTGTCTTAGGTTTTGTGGTTGGGAGTAATCTAAGATGGCACTCAAGATTTCTGCCCCCTAGTATATGTTTTCTATTTAATCCCTTCCTTGAGTGTGGGAGAGATCTGTGAATATAATGAGATTTTATTCCCATATCTGGTTGTCTTCAAGTTAATAAGAGGAGATCACCTGACCTAACCGGGTGAGCCATTTTGAAGATAGTCTCAGAGCTTAGAAAAAGATGTCTGTTAGACTGTTTTGGAGCAGTAATAGATATTTTCCTTTTGGGCTGATGGAGGAAAAGCAAACGGCCATGTTGTAAACTATCTATGGAGAAGGGCAGCCACTAAAGCTGAGGGCCTTAGTCCTACAACCACAAAGTATAGAATTGTCAACACCTGAATGAACTTAGGAGAGAACCCTGCACTCCACATGAGAATCACTACATGGCTGGCACCCTGCTTTTCACCATATGAATCCCAAGCAGTGGATCCAGCCATGTCAGCCTGGACTCCTGGCCTTCAGAAACTGTGAGATAATAAATTTGTAATTTTAAGCTACTAAATTTGTGGAAGTTTGTTGCACAGCATAGAAAACAATCACGGTTTTTTGATATCCTAAAAATGCGGTTAAAAGCAGTATTTGCCTCATAGGATCCCTGGGAGGATTAAAGGAGTAAATATACATTAAAATGATTTCATAAGAGCCTGGCCCACATTAAGAGCTAAATAAAGGCTGGGTCTTATGATTATACATGTTTGCTTTAAGCTTGCTAAATTTTGTTTTTATATCCTAATAATTCTAATTGGGGGCACCAGGATACACCAGCTTTTCACTTACATAAGAAAATAATCATAAATTCACTAAATCATTTATAATACACTGTGAAGACATTTGGCTACATGGAAAATGTTAAGTGGAAAAACTATTTTTGCTTCTTGCAAGCTTCCTGGAACTCTCCAAAGCAAGCACATGCTGAACATGGCCCAATGCAAACTGTGAAGTAGGCAAAGCTGCTCCTTTAGTTTCCAGACCTCCTCATTTGCCTCACCACCTTTTTAAGCTTTTTATATAGATATATTTCCCACGCATATGCATAATTTTAAATACATGCATAAATGTAATAAAAATATAGGTGTTTCATTGCAATTTAATTTAGCTCTGCTAGTTGTGGGTTTGGCCTTTCCCTTTCTATCACTTTGCCACCTCCCCTAAATGACTTCACTGTCCTAAACATCATATGTTTACCTACAACCATGAAACAACTAATACGCATCCTGCTACACACACGGTTGTTTGGACATGGTTTTAAAATGTATTCAAACTATGCATATATTTTATTAAAAAATAAAATTCTCTATATGTATATACGCATGTATGTATATGTACTGATGCATATACACAAATACGTGTATGTGTATTTCATGTATTTTGATCTTCTTACTAAATACCTCATAAAATACCTTCATGCATCTTCATATCTCTTCTCTGTACTTTATTTTTAATGTTTATCTCCTTGCCTCTATAAAGCAGACCCCACCCTTCTTATGATCATGGTCTTAGGCCATGTGTACTGGGGTAAGATTGCATGTGTGGGCAGCATTATGGGAGGAGGGAGGAGGTGGAAAAGTGGGTGAGAGGCTCTTCTGGAGTTCTGTGGGCTGTGCTTACAGCATGATGAGGAGATATCATTGTCAAGTAAGTGGTATCTTCAAAAGCTCACCAGGGTGTTTTCAATCTGGGAACGTGTATGCTCCCTAGTCTTCTTTAGACAGCAACTGTGGAAGTGATGAAATATGTGGTCCACATGGCCATACTACAGCCATGAATCTCTTGACTTGGTCAGTCAGTGACTCTGATTTCTAGATCTAGTCACTTCTTGGAGTTGAGGCATGGTTTTCTAGTAGCATCATCCATAATGGAAATGTAAGTCAGAACTTTGTTTGCATCTAGGTAAAACAGAAACATCAGCACTGGGTAGTAACTAACTGACAGAGATCAAGTTTCTTTTCCTGTTTCAAGTCTTTAAAAAAAACCGTATGAGGTTATAAAGAAATGACTAATAATTGTTTCTCATATGGCCTAAGAAATCAATTGCAAGAAGGAGGTGATGGGATGTAATACAGATCTTCATCTCGGAGCAAGCGTTTGCAATTGTTATGGATTAAATTGTGTCCCCCAAAATTTATATGTTGAAGTCCTAACCACCCTATCTCAAAATGTGGCCTTATTTGGACACAGGGACTTTACAAAGGTAAGCAAGTTAAAATGACATCATTAGGGCACGCCTTAATTCAGTATGACTGGTGTTCTTACTAAAAAAAAGAACCTTGGAGGCACAAACAGACACAAGGCAAACACTATGTGAAGAGACACAGGAAGAATAAAGCACCTATAAGCCTAGAAAGGGAGGCCTGTAACAGGTTCTTCCCTTACAGCCCTCAGAAGAAACCAACCCTGCCGACATTTTGATCTTGGAATTCTAGCTTCCACAACCATGAGAAAATAAATTTCTGTTGTACCTAGATTATGGTACTTCGTTACAGCAACCCTAACAAAATGATACAGCAGCTTATGACACACAAGCCAAATCTGGCCCACCACCTGTATTTGTTAAGTAAAGTTTTGTTGGAACACAACACAGCCACTTGTGTAAATATTATCTAAGGATACTGTTGCACTGAATGGAATAATTGAGTGGTTGTGAACTGAGACCAGGAGGTCCACAAAGCCTAAAATATTTATTATCTGTCCCTTTACAAAGTTTGCCAACCCCAGACACAGAAGTCTAATCACACCATCTTCTCTGCCCAAGAAGTCCCAGCATCCCACATCGGTCACCCTCAGCCAGACCTACACTCTCACATCTCCCTGGGTAAGACTCGGTTCCTCCACAGGTTCTTCCATGTAAACCTTCCAAGACACTTTTTGGATCCCAGTACTTACCACTTAGAAGAAACTTCTGTATTGTCAAACTCCTGCCTGAATGTTCCTTTATCTCTTGCACAGATGGCCAGCTGGTC
>RJWJ010044252.1:0-12255 GCA_004363605.1 Indri indri | reverse complement strand
TAGGCACAGCAGCCCCACGGGGGGCCCAAGAGGACGTCTAAATGGCATGGGAGGCCCTCGTGAATGTAACAGCTTCCTCAGGCATGCCAGAGAAACCCCTGACTCCTACCGAGACTCTCCTCACAGTGAAAGGTAAAAGCGAAGTGCAAAGCCACTGCAGAGGAGAACCTCAGTAAGAGGATACCTGTGAGCACCTCAAGAAGTCTGCTCATAAGGGGCGGCAGTTACCGTTCTAGGAGTGCCCCTAGTCGATGCAATCGTCTTTTTGTTCTACTGAACTCAATTCTCCTGAGCTCCTCTCGTCGTCCCAGTGGCTGGCAGGCAACAGACTCTTAAAGAGCTGGAATGATCTGATGTGGAAGGTGCAGCAGGTGGCATTTCTGCTTCTGGCTGTAGGCTCAGGCCCACTCAGGGGCTCGGTGTCCTCAGTCGTAACATCAGAGAGATGGCATCAATGCTTGCTGAGGACCCTTCCACAATTCCGGCTTGCCAGTCAGCCCAGCTCCGATACGGTGGGCGAGCGGGCCTCGTGTCCTTGTGTGCTAACTCTGTCTTACCTTCCAGCTTCTGTTCAATCCCCTCAAGGGCCGTGTCACTGCTGACTGTCATAGGGAACAACTGCTTATGTTCCACCTTATAGTATCCCTTTTATGAAACTCCAAGAAGGGATGAGTAAATAAATCTCTTGCATGCTGCATCTGGCAGTCTTCACGGGTGGTTTTCAAAGCAGATATTGCCTTGGATAGAGCACTTTATTCCAGAATGTTTTGCTTTCTTCTGGGAAGACCGGATTGGGTTGGGGGAGTCACAGCAAAGGGAAAACAAAGTATGGAGGAAAGTAAACTGAAAGAGATATTCAATAGGGATATTGAAGTCATAGATTCTCTTTTCCCATTTTCACCCAAGCTGGAAGAGAGAGATTCCCAGCCCGTATTTCTAGTCCATCAGGAAGCTGTTCCCCGTTTGTTTCCAAGTCCACTGGGTTTTGTTTTGTTTGTTTTATTTTATTTTATTATATTATCATCTCAGTCTAATCTTTGAACATTTACTGAAAGGTTTACATAATGTCAAACCCATACTTATTGGTAGTTACACTGGTGGAGATGGTTTGGATAGACTCTCTCCACTCACTGACAACGAAGGATGACCCCTTCTGGGCTTGCAGGTCATATAGAGCCTGATGTCCACTTCTTCAAGGGCTTGTCCCCAAAAATGGGATTTGAGAGCTTTATGGAATTTATGGAATTAGAGTTTTCCCTGCAACCCATCTGTGAAAACGTTGGCAGGGTCCCAAACTGGTTTAAAACATTAGTCTTTTTTTAAATTTTTAAAAAATCTTTTGCTTATTTATTTATATATATATTTTTTCAGAATATTATGGGGGTACAAATGTTTTATTACATAAATTGCTTTTGTACCATTTGAATCAAAGCGTGCCCATCCCCCAGATAGTGTGCATTGTATCCTTTGGTGTGAATTTATCCATCCCCTTCTCCCCCTCCCACCTGCTTGATTTCTGATGAATGTTATTAGTCTTAAATTCATGTAATTATATCTGTATGTATTAAGGAAGTCTGTCCATCTTAATTCAGTCTTTTTTGAAATGTGAAAGGAGGCTGGAGATGAAATCTTTCACCATCACTACATGTGATATTTATCCTGGAAGGTTGACAGTTTCCCTGCTGGGGTAGACTTCCTTACCTGTCCTGGATATTACATACAATGTACCTGAACTTAGAGATCGTAGAGAGAAGAGATGAATCACTTTTACCTGTTGGTTGAATTTGACTTAGCGATTCTCAGAGAGCTTAATTTAAGTACACCCCAAAGCAAAAAGTCTGAAGATTCGAGCCTCAAATATTTCAATTTCCAAGACACTTTCTCATTTTAGAGACAGCTGGGTCTCACACTCATATCACTGTGGATCTCGGAAAAGCAGGGAAGTTCAGAGGGTTTCTGTTAGTGAGGTTCAGAGGATGGTGTCCTTTGTCATCCAGGTCACGTCAAATTAGACTCTGTGAATGCCAATGTGAAGAAAAGAGTCACTTAGTGCCATACATTGGTAACATTTTTGTCAAAAGCTTAGAAATGTGATTCTGAATAAGCCACATCTTTCTCAGTGCCAAAAGTCAGGCCTTCTTATTTTTAGGGAAGAAAGCAGGGTCTGATGAAAACAATGTGCTCAGTGTCCTGATGACAAGATTCACTGAGTATTAGCAGACAGAACATAACAGAAAGTAACGTGGTCCAGCCAATCCTTGATTAACCGAAGACTGATGTAGCTGTGGGTTTTGGAAGAAAGGTAAACCAAAGATAGGACATAGCCTCCATCATGCTAACTGTGAAGCCAGCATATAAGCTTCTCTCAGGCTTACCTTGGACTGTCTTGAACACTGGGATGGATAGTTGCAAACTGAATGTTGACTAGTAACATTTCATGGAAAAAATGAAAAGCACACGAATGTATTACACTGTTACCAGGAATAAATCTAAGTTGCTATGCTCTTTTTTTTTCATAAGACATAACCTTATAGCTGGGCTAAGGAGAAACAAGGCACACAGACCCAAATGCATGCAGATCCAGCTATCAGCAACTCATCTTAGATCTTCTTCCATTCCCCATTTGGGCTTCATTCTCTAAGACCCCTTGGCCTTTAGGAAGGTATAGTATTTAAGTAATACTTCTTTCCATTCCAAATCCCTGAGCCTTGGTCCTTATAAGCTGAGAGGTTTCCAGGACCTAATACCCTCCCACCTTGGCTCATGTGCTTTTATTTAAAATCGCGATGAGATTGAAAATCCCCAAAGCTCTGATGAGCTAGGCCATGTCGCTGCTCTTTGCATGTATTCCTGTGAGGAAACTCTTGGCTTTGTAATTTTAGATTCCAAGGGTGCTCAATGTCTTAGTATAAAAGATTGAGAAGTATTCAATGAGTAGAAATTCTCTGTTCTCTGATTATATAATATCGTGAACTCTGTCCTCCCTACCCTCCCTGCTCTGTGCCCTCTGATTCCACCACACTCATGCGGGGTATTCTGTGCTCACACAGGTATGTGTCAGCCATGACCACCCCGGCACGTATGTCACCTGTAGAGTTCCACACGCCAAGCTCCCCCAAATCGCCCCCTTCGGAAATGTCTCCACCCGCATCCAGCATGACGGTGTCCATGCCTTCCATGGCAGTCAGCCCCTTGGTGGAAGAAGAGAGACCTCTGCTTCTTGTGACACCACCGAGGCTGCGGGAGAAGAAGTATGAACACCACCCTCCTCAGTTCAGCTCCTTCCACCACAACCCGGCGCATGAGAGTAACAGCCTTCCTCCCAGCCCCTTGCGGATAGTGGAAGATGAGGAGTATGAGACGACCCAGGAGTATGAACCAGCTCAAGAGCCTGTTAAGAAACTCGCCAACAGCCGGCGGGCCAAAAGAACCAAGCCCAATGGCCACATTGCCAACAAGTTGGAAATGGACTGCAACACAAGCTCCGAGAACAGTAACTCAGAGAGTGAAACAGAAGACGAAAGAGTAGGAGAAGATACACCTTTCCTGGGCATACAGAACCCCCTGGCAGCCAGTCTTGAGGCAGCACCTGCCTTCCGGTTGGCTGAGAGCAGGACTAACCCAGCAGGCCGCTTCTCAACACAGGAAGAATTACAGGCCAGGCTGTCTAGTGTAATCGCTAACCAAGACCCTATTGCTGTATAAAACCTAAATAAACACATAGATTCACCTGTAAAACTTTATTTTATATAATAAAGTATTCCACCTTAAATTAAACAATTTATTTTATTTTAGCAGTTCTGCAAATAGAAAACAGGAAAAAAAAACTTTTATAAATTAAATATATGTATGTAAAAATGTGTTATGTGCCATATGTAGCAATTTTTTACAGTATTTCAAAACGAGAAAGATATCAATGGTGCCTTTATGTTATGTTATGTCGAGAGCAAGTTTTGTACAGTTAAAGTGACTGCTTTTTCACAGTATTTCAGCAAAACCTCCCATGTATTCCGTTTTTGCTGGCTTCTCGTGCATTGCATTATGATGTTGACTGGGTGTATGATTTGCAAGACTTGCAACTGTCCCTCTGATTGCTTGTAGTAGCACCTGACCAGTATGTCTTGTAACGGCACATCCATCCAAATACTCCTCTTTTGTACAAAGTTTTCTTTGCTTTCAGAATATGAAATGAGTTGTGTCTACTCTGCCAGCCAAAGGTTTGCTTCATTGGGCTCTGAGATAATAGTAGATCCAACAGCATGCTACTATTAAATACAGCAGGAAACTGCATTAAGTAACGTTAAATATTAGGAAGAAAGTAATACTGTGATTTTACAAAAAAAAAATATATTATTAATCAGAAGACAGCTTGCTCTTACTGAAAAGGAGCTACCATTTACTTTATTTGAATTTATTTTTTGTAAAAAAGGCAACAGTTTTAGGGATAGCTTAGAAAATGGGTTCTGGCTTGCTACCAGAGTAAATCTGACACCTTCCAAGAGGACTGAATTTCACTTTCTCTCTGGGGGAATGATCCAGCAGCTCACCTAGTTGGAGATCAAACCACAGCTGATAAAGGTGCAATCATTTCTGACTTGTATTTTTCACTGATTTTTGGAACTCGTGATTGGTTGTGTCTTCTCAGCTCAAGAAGAGGCATATTATGGCACAAAAAGCCCAGCCCAGACAGCACACGCAGCAATTTGTCTGAAATACTTCTAGCATAAAATGTGCCTGCTGTACATAGTGGTGACTTGTCATCGTAGGCAATCATTTCCATTGTAGAGTGCTTAGAAGGAATAACTGTATAGGTGAAGAACAGCTTGGTGACTCAGTTGAAATTTTTAAGTTTTTTTGACCACTCCTTGTCTCCCCGATGATTTTTCTCTTGTTTTTCCATGTTGCCTTGATTAGGTCATAACTATGCATGAACATTTTTGTCAGGAATGGTCAACGTGCATGTGATTTGTGATTAGTAAGAACTTTCCACAGGTAATGATTCATCAAGAAACGTCAAGTGTGTTGGAAAGATTGCACCTTTACTTGCAGAAGTGACCCCCACGTGTCCCGACCTCTCCATTTCCAGCCTGTATCCCTCATTTTTCCCCTTCTCTTAATTTTTGCTTTACTGTCACAAAGCAAGACTAAGATTGTTCTAAACGTTGCATGTTCTCCTATGATTGTCAGTCCAAGGAAGGCCTATAGCTATTAATATTTGACATAACTGCTAATTCAGGAAAATAAGATAATTTTTTTAAAACACGGAACCCATTTCCTGCCCTGCCTGTTATCTGTCCAATGAGGGCTAGAGCTTTACCTAAGTTCCAGGTGGCCTTCTAGGAGCCATGGGACAGAATGGGAAACAGGTTAGCAAGAGGTTCACGATGTCAATGAGAGGGATCGCTTCTTGTTTGGAGGTAAACTGAATGTATTTCTTCACCAAATCTTTATGTTAAAAATCAAAGGGAAGAAATGACACGCAAGTGGGTCTTAGTGGAAAAATGCAGGCTTGGCGTGAGTTATGTTATGATGTTCCCACATGCTTCTGCAGTCCACGGAGCTGCCTGTCTGCAGGTGCTTGACGTTACCCATAGCATTTGGTATCTCAAGTTTTCCATCATTGTCACATGCCACCTTCTCTGTGTTCAGTGGTGTCCTCCTGTGCATTTTAACCTACACTAAGGAGCCCCTGTCGGGTTGCACTGACTTCCCAGTTCTGCAGCAATGAGTAAGCTCACAGCATGATAAGAAGACAGTCAGCCCAAAGACGTTCTCAAAATCATTTTAACATTGCTCTGGAAGGCCTTGACATATTCTTAGCTGTTTCAATAAAGAAACTGCTACCATAAACTAAAAACCCTAGAAATTCTGTTTTAAATTCTTTGGGCATTGGGGTATTCACATGTCCCATTCTGGAAAATTTCAACAATGAATAGAATCCTCTGTTGAGAACAATGAGCAACATTTTCCTCACTTTTTCAAATTGAAAATACACGTAAAAATTTAGGACAAGAGGAAATTTTATTTCAAACTTGATCCTGGTCACTGGTAGAAGTACCATATTAGCTGGGATAGCCTTTCCATCCATAGAACAAGAGCTTCTCTTGATAAGAAAGGCCAGCTGACTGCTCAGGGCTACCTGCGATGGCCACTAGATTTATGTTCACAGGGACATTTCTGTGATGCTTTACTGCCACGTCACTCTCAACCATCCCAGTTTCTAAGTTCAGGCAGTGCAGTGGTAATCCAAAGGAGTGTGAACCTATGTTCCCAGTATATGGAAAGCCATCTTGAGTTTTAAGGTAGTAGAAATTGCCCAGGAGTTTGACAGCAACTTTATTTCCTGGGTCTGAAATCATATCCCACTACAGAGTATACAGTGGAGCATAATATATGCAAAACTCCTTTTTTTGCACTTAAGATCCCTTTTCTGTCCCTCTTACCTGGTATGACTCCCCCCATCCTCCACCCCAAGTTTGCCTGGGCAACCTTCTGCTTTCTACAAAATGGCCCTCTGTGTAGGTGAATGTGTTCCAAATAGCAACATGCTATCTCTTTCTTGTTTCAGTGTGACTATCTTGATGTAGGTGGAGTTTATCCAGGGTAACTTGCTCAGTAACTATTCCTTTTTTTTTCTTTTGGCCTGGGGTTGAAGAGTGCATGGCTCACATTGGTTGAAATAAGGAAGGCCTGGTCTTATCTTTTAGTACTGGCTGTATTCCACCAGCCATGGAGATTTCTATCCTCAAAGACCCATGAAACAAGAGAAATGCAGACAAAAGGAAATGGCCACATATCACAAGTTCTATTATATATTCTTTTGTAAATACATATTGTACATTACTTGGATGTTTTCTTAAATCATTTACTGTCTTTATGAGTTAATGTCAGTTTTTACTCTCTCAACTTACTGTGTAACATTGTAAATAACATAATGTCCTTTATTATTTATATTTAAGCATCTAACATAGAGAGAATTGTTTTCATATAAGTTTAAGATAAATGTCAAAAATATATGGTTTTTTGTTTTCCTTTGCTTTAAAATTATGTATCTTTTTCTTTTTCTTTTTTAAGAATAATTTATTGTTCAGGAGAAAGAATGTATATGTAATTGAAACTATTTGAAGAATGCACATTTGAAGGCCGTGAGGTACTGATAAACTAAAGAATTTATTATTCAAAATACTAAGCAATAAGTAATTGTGATTTATTTAAAGTTTTGTCCATTTTCCATGAAAGACATACTGCAATAAAAATGCTACTCTGTGGAGATCTGAGAGTGTTGATCAGCAGACTAATGCTTCAGTCTGTTGGACCAGCACCTTTCATCTTATTCTGACAGTTGTGCTAATTTAGGAATGTGTTCAGTGGACCCCATGACCATCTTGTCTGTCTGTTGCTTTTGTCACACTATCTGTTCTTGAATCATCTTCCGCCTGCTCATTCTGTTGACCACTTTATTCCTTGTTGAAGGGGCCATACAACCAAGCAGTATGATATTTCCTTTTCCCTCCATGCATAATCATGTATCAGAGAGAAGATTTTAGGGCATGACTGCCTGGATCTTTGTTACTATATTCTGTAGTGACAGTAAGAAACTTCTTCAGACTAATGAAAATGTCCATGTGCCAATCCCATTTGATCACGAAAGCGGGGAGGGGGGGGGAGAAAAAAACAACAAAAACCACTATCATGTTTCAAATAGTCCAATGGCCACAATGTCCAAAAAGGCAGCCAATTAGAAGCTGGCTATGCTAAGCTTCCCTATAGCTTCAGTTAACTTCCTTTTCTTCAGGTCCACAATTTATCAATTCACAGTTTAATAAGAAGATAAGGCTAAATTGGGTTCATTCCCCTCATTCTGTCTATAAAACAAATCATACTATTGTCCATCTAACTGCTCAGGGAGGGGCCTAATGCATGAGAATTTTCTTGCATTCTAAGACTCAGTCATGGAAATGAGCATATTTACTTTTCTTATTAAAGTTAACCTAAACAAAAGCCATATTTTAATAGATAAATAGATATTTGCATGATACCTTTTATATATTTCAAGCATTTTGCTCATTCCAGATAAGAGCTTCTGAAGTATGTGCAGCAGAGGTCAGTGATCCTTAAGGGTACATAGTGGCTTGCTTGAGAGTTTGAGGGTAACCTGGGATCTCCCATCCAAGTCCACCTCCATCTATGCACACAACTCCCATTACCTAGTAACAGCTCCACTACTATCATTTCCAAACAGTTTGGAGGTCAAGGAGATTTAAATTGTGGCTTTTGATAGAGCTAGTTTTTACTATTTCTATTACTAAATTTTCAAAACCATTTGGAATCTTCGCTTTTGTGTCAGCTTTAGTTTTTGTACACATACACACACACAGGGATGAAAATTCCAAACAAATGCTATCCTGAAGCCAGTAAATTCTTTCACTTGTGCAATGATCATTCAGCCAAACAGCCGTGCAGCATGTCAGGGAATGCACAGGATATTTACAAATTAAAGACTGGGACACTTTCCTCAGTTTACGTGGAGGCTGTGTCCACCCCTCCAGTTGAAAACTCTAAGTAGCTGTCTTAGTAATTTAGGTTAAATTCATTTACCTAATGTGCGGTATTTGAGGTAGAAGCATGTGGATGAAGGAAGGTGAGGTTTAAGACTCAGATACAGCCAAATTGAATATCTGAATGTTTATTACAATTCTTCCTTCATGGTGATTGTCAAACCCAGGCAGCTCTGCAACCTAGCAAATGATCTGTCTTTCCAACCTAATTAATGTCTTCCCAATCATTAGATTTCTTTGCTCTCTGTCCTGATAATGAATGGCAAAAGGATTCGATGTCTGGGATTTGGGGTTAAGTGAAGCAGATTCGAAATCTAGAAACTTAAGATGCTGGAAGGAGTGGAAAGTTTTGATGAGTTTCTATGAATGAATCACTTTATACTCTATCTCTGGCTTGTCTTCTCTGAAACTGACAGAATAAAATAAATTCATGGAAGCTATTGCTCCAAAAGATTAATTGGGTATGAAATAGAAATACTTTCAGCTTATGAAAGATAAAACTCTCCTGCTGCTATAGGAAGCAGCAATATTCCTAAACTTTAAGGTTGTTGCTGAATAGGGTAGCCATACCCTTTCCTGCAGACCTTAAGTCTACTGTTGACATCCTGGTACTACAATCCTTGGACCTCTCTGGGTAGCTGTTGGTTTTGAACTTCAGTTGGGCTTCAAAACATCATCCACCAGGAAAATAGGAAAAATATTTTGTTACCTGGAACAAACTTATCATGACCTACCTGATCTATTTAAAAACAGACCAGGAGAAAGAAATCAAAAATTCCTAAAGCAGACACATAGAATGGAAAAACAGTTTCACTGAGGATCTTTTTCTAATCTTTCTCTTCAAATGAACTTATTGGAACAGAATTGAATAGAGGACTAGACCTCTCTTCACACCCCACAGCATGCCAAAAAGGCTAAAGAATTACCTCTGTAGATTTAAACATCTTTAGTGGCTTATGTATAGGTTTGCTTATATACAAAGAAATGAACTATTAAATAAAAATCACATTTTATAATATTTTATGGCTTTAATAACATCCTTTATCTCTTTTTTATTCTCTGTACCTCATGATAAGAAAAATCTAGGCTCGGGGAGGTTAAAAATCTTTCTTGGAGCCACACATGTGGTGAGCTGCTGAGATAATACTTGTACCCAGGCTTTCTGACTACAAATCCTGTTTCTTTCTACTATGCTCCTTCCCTCCCCCTGCCTCGGGTACAAATAGGCTTTTCATTTTCAGCCCTTCTTTATAGGTATGGTATAAGTTACATCTAAAACCAGCTATCTTTCTGGAAGAATATGAGCCCTTCTGGCTTTCATTTCGAATTACTTCAGAAGCCAATTTGCATAGCGTAGTGGTTCTACACACCTTTCCCTAATCTTAGCTTTTTAAGGAAATGAAATGTAGCTATGAGAATGAATCCACAATTTCAATATACCAGGTAGCATCCTGTAGGGGAAAAAAGGAGGGGCTTTGTGGTCAGAGTGCTATCTCCACCACTTAGAAACTTTGTGAATTTGGACAATTTCCTCCTCCAAGTTCATCTCCTGGTGTCTGAAAGGCTGTGGTGTGGAGACGATTAACCCATGTAACGAAACCAGATAATGTCTAATACTTAGTGAGTATTCAAATGCTGCCTTCTAGTTTCTTCTTCCCCTCCAGGTTCTTAAATTTGGTAATCTACATTTCTCACTTCCAAATGATGTGGTCTATATTGCACAAACAACAAATATATGTATTTTATCATTTCTCCAATCCAGGACCAGTAGGCAAATTTTTAAAATAATAACTATATGTTGAGAAGCATATAAAGTTTTAGCTTTTGTAAGTTCGATGCATTTGAAGTATAATCTGCCTCCCATGCAGCCACATCATTTCACGTTCACTCTCTAATTTTTAATGGTTTCCTACATTAGTGTTTTATTATAATTTCACAGAAGTTTATTGATCTATGACTCTGTAAAGTTTTCATAATACCACTTTCAAAAGTCATTGCAAACTTCTAGTAGAGTGAACAAAAATGATGCTAAATTGACACTATACCTATGCACACCTGTTTGTCTTAGTTTGTACCCAGGATGTTCAGACATATTCCATTTCCTTAAAAAAAATATAATCCCAGCAAAGGTCTGAAGAGTGATGGAATTAGAGGAGTCAGTTCTCAGATGGATGCCTAAATCTAGGAAACCACATAGCTCCCTACCCATCCAATAATTCCTCAGGTACTACTTACTCTTCACTCATGCATAAAACAGGGTATTTTTTTCCTGTACCCTGGGCATGAAGCAATTAATAACTTATGGATTTAACCTATTTGAATCCAATCCTTTAAAAACTTCATCCTACATCAAGAGTGGTGGGTGGACTTAGTCTCATTTTACCTATCATCAAGCTTGTGGGACAAGGCATTGTTCATGGCAAGGGAATCTAATATAGTTAATTTTCCATCCATTAGCCTTCATTTCAATAAAAAATGTATTTTTCATTGAAAACAACTGTAACTTTAGCTCACCATAAACAATTCATAAGGGCATTTTACTATTTTTCTGTAAAGAAATAATCTTCTAGATGTGAAGTTTGTATCCTTCTACTTGTTGCCATCATGAGTTAAGCTGACACTTGTCTTCTAGTCCCTGACATTCACACAATGTGTCCTTTTTGCCTTACCTTGAGCCCTTCTCTTGAAGTGAGATGCTTGGAGAGCTTCTCCATGGTTCAGGGACTTCAGGCGAGGATTGTTTTCTAAAGCCCTTCCACTTTCACATGGTTGAGTCTAAAGTGAACTTCTCATCTTCTTCAGAGGAAGGGGCTTCCTTGGCATGAACTTTTGTAGCTAATAAGGTAACAACATGACAATTTCCCTTTGGTTCCCAGGCTCTCTCCACCAAGAAGAATGAGTCACAGGAACCACTTGTTCTGAGCTCCCCAAGTCCCTGTAACCAGGGAGATCATTATGAGATCATTCTGCTCTCACACAAAGATTCCATCTTCCCTTCAGAATAATGGTTTTTTTTTTTTTTTTTTTTTTTTTTTTTTTTTTTTTGCGAAACAAAGACCTCCCTTAGTTTATAGCCCTTCTCTTCCTGGCTGTTCCCTTTACGGATACCTCTAATTTCAAAATATCTGGAGTCATAAGACCACACACCTTCAGACTTTGAATAGAAATTGAGTCAGAAATTATTGGATTTAAAAAGGATGTAAAGTAATTTTGTTAAACTAGGAAGTCTTCCTTGACAAGCTGCGGGCCCTTTAGAAAGTTCTAGGGCAGAGTCGCACAGCATTACATCTTTTCCATGATTTGCTCAACCAAAACCTCTTTCACAACATGAAAAGATGCCAACTCCACCCTATACTTTGGACTCTGTTTGTCTAAACTGTTAGGTCTCTAGCCTGGGCTGTGAAGGGAAGGACGGACCCACGGTCCTTCCTGTTGAGGTGTTCGTGCAGAGTTAATGAGAGGGAGGGCTCCACTCAGGGTCAAAATCATGTCAAATTATCAAGCGAAGGAGCAACTAAGGGAAACATCCCCTCCCCTGGTTAATAGAGCCACATGTCGCCCACTGACTAAACCTGAGCAATAGTCTAGATTTTTTCATCCACATCTAGTTGGTGACACTAGTGACTGTATTAATACCAACGATATGTCAGCTAGACCCATTGGCTTCTTCACAATCTCACTGCTTCAGCTCTTGTTC
>RJWJ010044251.1:0-12261 GCA_004363605.1 Indri indri | reverse complement strand
ACTCCAGCTATGTTCTCTTCAGGTCAAGGTTACAATAATGGTAGTTAAAGTTAATATTTACCATATGCCTTTACACTCCTCATCTTTGTGGCAGGACAAGAGGAGTTAGCAATAAAGCAGTTAGCAGCGGGTGTTCAAATCCTAGCTCTCCCTCACTGCCTGTGTGACCCTGGAAAAGTTCTTAACCTCTCTGTGCCTCTGTTTCCTTGACGGTCTTGTGAGGACTAAAGGAGTCAATGCATGCCCTTGACCTCATGCATTTTTGTGTCTAGTCGTCTAGCACATTCTTTCTCTGATCTTAAGACCAAGTAACTCAGCTGCTTGGAAAGCAGATGCACCACCCACGCAATACCGCATGACACTGTCACCGTTCATCTCCCGTGTTACCCCCAGTCCTGGGTCAGATCCTGGCACGTCCCAAGAAATGAGTTGTGACACAGCAGAGGCCAGTTAGACGGTCTCTCCCGAACCTGCCCCAACCTTCCACTCAGACTCCTGCCATCGCTTAAGGGAGCCGTTTCTCATGTAATCCTAAGAGCCACTCGTGACAGGGGCAATTTAAAATCCTACTGCAGAGACATCAACCTGACTTTTAAACATTTAAACAAACACACGGGTATTATATGTTGAGTATTTATACTTGGTTGCTTCCACAGCAGGGTCGTCTCTTCATAATTTTCAAAATTAGCAAGAATACCACTCATACACCTGGCTCTATCGTGGGTATTCTGTTTCTAAACAGGTCAGGGGGACAAGGACAGCTGTGAAGTCTGGAAAGTCCCCTTCCTCCCCAAGTCCCACCTACCCTGGCATAGCCTTGTCACTCTAAGATACCTGGAAGCACCCACTTGCACAGATAATAAATGAGGATGTTTCAGGTGGTTTTCTCCCTGGGATTAATAATAAAGAGCATAATTAATTACATTTTAAATTTGATTTTTAATACATCTAAAACTTACATTTTAAACTATCATGGAACCTAATCTGTTCTATTTATTCTTATTGAATTCAATGACAGTGAGTAAGTTGCTTTGGGTTACTTTCTGAATCAGACTTTCAACCTTTTCTTTATAAACAGGAATTTCTATGAGTCTAGGCCAGGGCGCCTCCCCCAGGCCCTCGTGCTGTAAGGGGTCAGTAAGTCATTAGTCCTTTGAGTTTTCTCTGTCATCTTGCTCTCAAGGACTTTGTAGCTAAATTAGCCAGTTTTACACTAATAGTTTTTATTATATTAGAGAAAACCAGTTTTTATCACAAATTTTTAATCGCAATTTTCTCCAGTGACTAAAAGTCCAGAAAAGAAACATGAAGAGGAATATGAAAATGCTTACGTAACTCAGGCTAAATTAGATGAAAAGAATTAAATGTTAGGTTTCAGTTAGGCAAACACTGACTGAGTAGGGTAGGCAGCTGCAGTTGATGTAAATATTTAGGGGACGAAGGCACCCAGGATAAAGGAATTGCAACTATAGATTACCAGGAACAAAGTAAAATAGAGATTCAAGTATAGACCAATATTGTTATAATCAAGCTGATAGAATTATCAAACTAACTGAAAATATTGGGAGGAAGTCATTTTTTCTTTCCAAAAAATAGTAAGGATACAACTTAGGAGGGACCTATCTTGGCACAAGTTCATCAGTGTTTTGTGAAACGATTTTATATCTTTTTAAAAAATACATCGTCAGAAGAGATTCCCCTCCTCAACTCTGGCCAAATAAAGTTGAATATCTGGAGGGAAGGGATGAGCTTATAATAAAATATAAATTACCAAAATACAAATATAAATTATCAGATTACCAAACCAGATCTCAAAAGAAACAGAAAATTGAAGTAGACCAATTATCATAATTGTCAACCTGTTACCCCCCAAAACACCACCAGATCTGGACGTTTTCACAGGGAAAGTTTACCAAACCTGTAAACTTCCAATTTAAGCTGATCCACAACTTTAGACAAAAGAAAAGTCAAAAATTCTTCTCAAGAAGACTTTATAATATTGACTCCAATAACCCAACAAAGAAAAAACACACATGCACACACATTACAGATAAATTTCTAGTCTGAACATGAATACAAAAATCTAAATAAAATTATTAGTAAATAGAATCTAGCAACACATTAAAACAATATACACTTTTCTTGAGACAGGGTCTCACTATGTTGCCCAGAACTCCTGGGCTCTAGAGATCCTCCTGCCTCAGTCTCCCCAGTAGCTGACACTCCAGGTGCATGCCACCACCCCCTACTAAAATACACATTTTGACAAAATAAAGTTCATAGCCAAAATGAAGAAATGCTTTACTATTAGGTTATTAATATAACTTAACCGGATTAAGAGAAAAATCACGTAATTGTTTCTATAGATGTTATAAGGCATTTGATAAAACTCAACATTCTTAAACTTTAAACATGTTAATATGTAAGTCATAAATATATAAAACCAAACTTATGTAAGTGCATGCATACATTATACTTAGCAAAGAAAACACTAGGTGCATTCCTATTAAAATGAAAAACAAATTAGGAATTCAAACAACTCAATAGCAATAAAATAACCCAATTTTAAAAATGAGCAAAGGACCTAAATAGATATTTTTCAAAAGAAGACATAAACATAGCCAACAGGTACATGAAAAAATGTTCAACATCACTAATTATCAAAGAAATTCAAATTAAAACCGCAATGATACATCACCTCACACCTGTCAGAATGACTATAATATGGAAAAAGTAAAATAAGTCCTGGCAAGGATGAGGAGAAAAGGGAATTTTTGCACACTGCCAGAGGGATTGCAAGTTTTCCACAGCCACTATGGAAAACAGTATGGAGGTTTCTCAAAAAATTAAAAATAGAACTACCATATGATCTGGCATCCCACTACTGGGTACATATCCAAAGGAAATGAAATCAGTATGCTGAAGACATCTTCACTGCCATGTTCATTGCGGTATTCACGATAGCCAAGATATGGAATCAACCTAAGTGTCCACTGATGGATGAATGGATTTTAAAAACGTAGTACGTATACACAATGGAATACTATTCAGCCTATAAAAAGAAGGAAATCCTGACATTTGTGACAACATGGATGCATCTAGAGACATTATGTTAAAAGAAATAAGCCAGGCACAGAAAGACAAATGCCACATCATCATATTTAAATGTAGAATCTAAAAAAGTTGAACTCACAGAAGCAGACGGCAGAACGGTGGTTACCAGGGGCTGGGGAGAGTGGGGCGTTGGGGAGATGTTGGTCAAAGCACACAGAATTTCAGTTAGACAAAAGTAAGTTCAAGATATCTGTTGTTCAACATAGTGACTATAGTTAATAACAACATATTGTACACTTGAAAATTGCTAAGAAAATAGATTTTAAATGTTCTTGCCACAAAAAAATGACAAGTATGGGAGTAACACATATGTCAATTAACTCAATTTAGTCATTCCGCAATGTGTACGTATTTCAAAACGTCATGATGTGTACCATAAATACATATAATTTTGTCAATTAAAAAATTAACTAATTAATTTTTAAAAAAGAAATCCAAGAATAGCAGTAGCATAACTATTACTAAGATTGTCCTGGGGTTGTTAATCCATGAAAGTAGGCACGTGAACGAAATATAAAATATAAAAATTTAAGACAAATTACATTCCTGATTATTTTCTGAAGATGGACTTGTATACAGAGAAAACCCATGGAATCGACTAAAAATGATCTCAAGCAGTAAGAAAATACACAGAATGAATGAGTAAAATTCAGTCACTTGCCCACAGGAAAACAACACCAAGTTAGAAAATATGATGGAAGGGGAGACGCACTTTTACAACAGCAAAAAAAGATGAACTACCTGGTGATAAACATAACGAGATATATACAAGGCCTATTCTTTAATTTAAATGCTACTGAGGGACTGTGATTAAAAACTGCCATTTGTTCCTCATTTCCTATCCCAGGGCACGGAGTTTCAGATAGACAGGAGAAATGGATTTTGAGATTTATTGGACACCAGGGTGATTATAGTCAATAATAATGTATTATATATTTCAAAACTAACGAAGACAGTAAATTTCAAATGTTACACCATAAAAAATGATAGGTAACCAAGGTGATGGATATGTTAATTAGCTTGATTTAATCACGCCACATTGTGTACATATATCAAAACAACACATTGTACCCCATAAATGTATACAACTATGATTTGTCAGTTAAGAAGAAAGTTAATGCAGCCCCTAGATTTTAGCTGGGCTTATATCCACCCAGAATGAAAACCGTGTTTTGCAACCTTGCTTGCAGGTAAGTATGATCATTAGGCTAAGTGCAAGCCCACGCAGTATCAGCGAAAGTAGGGTGTGCTAATTCCGGAGGAGAGCGTTAAGGAGAGGAGGTGGCCCAGCTCTCTCCTCCTCCTTGCCGAGCACTCGAAGGAGGAGCTGGAGCAGCCGTCTTGTCCAGCGGGGGCAGACGCCGTGCCGAGGATGGTGGACTAACAAAACAGAAAACCTGGGTCTCCCGTGATGGCACGTTGCCACCACGGAGCCCTGGCCAACCCTTGTTCATGCGAAAGCTTTCTTGTTTACAGAATTCTTATTCCATGCCCTTAATCAATCACAGCTGAAGTTAATTTTGATGCAGCGACCTAAAAGAAGACTCGAAATCAAGACAAGCTGAGGCACCTATGTCTTTCTAATAAGCTCTCCTTTCTGTGTTTGCTAATTTCATACCAATTACCAACCCCCATGCCTCCATCTCCCTAGGCCTCACAAAAATACTTATTTCTATTTTTTATTGCATTGTTGTGCTTGCAACCATTTAAAAGTAAGTAACTCCCTAACTCATCTTCATGGCCCGTGAATCCATCCTCCACACTGCTCTAAATTATCTTTCTAAATTAAAAATTTGATCCTGCCAGTCTTGTGTCTAAGATTATTCATCGGTGTTCCTAAATCCTTCCGAATCTGGCCCTCGGCTCTATCTTCTACTTTCCCTCCCAATTTACCTGCACATCCACCCCACGATTCCACCCGAATAGAATCCCTGGCAGTCCCCCCAGTGCACTGGGCCCTTTCATGCCTCCGTGGCTCTGCACACTATGTCCTCCCTGCCCCGAGCCTCTCCGCACGCATCGTTCTCAGCTCCGCTAGTAGCACTTCTCCGAGAAGCCCTCCCACGGCTCTTCTCTGCCCCCTCAAACCAAGCAGACGCTCCTCCTTCGCAGTTCTTTTCTGGATTCCCTTCACACCCCGACATAACCTCTGAATACAGTAGTCCCCCCTTATCTGCAGTGTCACTTCTGTTGGTCTCAGTCGTCCCCATTCAACTACAGTCCAAAAATAGACGAGGACAGTACAATAAGGTATTTTCAGGGAGAGAGCGAGACCACATTCACACGACTTGTATTGCAGTATATTGTTGTAACAGTTCTGTTTTATGGTTATTGTTGTTAATCTCTTACCGTACCTAACTTATAAATTAAACTTTGTCATAGGTATGTATGTATAGGAAAAAACCTAGAATATACAGGCTTCAGTACTATCTACAGTTTCAGGCATCCACTGGGGGGGGGGTCTTAGAGCATATTCCTTGCAGGTAAGGGGGGACTACTGTATCATAAACGTTGGTTCTCATCTTTCTGCCCCATTGGAACATAAATTCCTTGAGAACAAAGACTGGACCTTGTTCACATATGTGTTTCAATAACAGGAACAATTTGGGTGACACAGTAGACTTTAAAATAAATCTTGAGCTATTAATAATTAATCATTCTCTAGAGTTCTTTTCAAACCTGAAAATTTAAAGGCCAACTTAGCATACTGCTGCTAGACCCAGTTTGTGAAGCACTGCCTTAGAGTTCAGTAGTGTCACTTTAAATGGTCACTGAGCGTCAGTTCAATTAAAAACACAAACACAGAAGCTAAAACTGCATAGCAGGACTGAGATATAAAGAGGTCATCCAGATAATCATGAATAAGTATTTGGGTTTTTAAAAATTATCCAAATAAATTATCCAAGTATTTGGAAATTAACTGGACATCCAATTATTATGCAAATAAACACAATTTTAAAATATTCTCATTTACACTGTATATCCCTCAAAAACATATCTGTGGATTTTAATTAGAGAAGCAGAATTATTTATTGTTCCTTTAGGAGTCATATGCTCCTTACCCCAGAAAACTGCAAATTTTGCAAAATATTTGTGAATGTGGTTTTGCCAATGCCCCAAGCCCATCATGAACCTCAAGTTAAGAACTCCCACTTTAATGAAATTCCCTAGAATACCTTCATCCGCAGCTTACTCTGGGAGGTCAGCCTAATTTAATGCTATAAAACACTTGCCTTTCACCCAAAACAGAATCATTGCATGGCCACGGAGCCAACCCTTGGGGAGCGCTCCAGTGAGCAGAACAGCCCCTTCGACTTTATGAAATGATCTATGACTTCCCGAAAGATTACCTCCAAGGCTAAAACCTCCGTGAAATTTTTGTTCCAGACACAGGCTCACTGGACCTTTGGTCCGAGTTTAACCCAGATTGTCTACAAAAACTCTTCCAAAGGCCCACAAAGCTTTAAGTTCCTTGCAGTGGTTGTACATCAGTACTCACTTCCAGGCCATTTGAAGTTTAACTGAGAAACTCAAAAGCCTAAAGTCTCTGGGCTAGAAAGTATGGAGAGCCTGGTCCAGAAAGATCTTTCCCTGTGGCTTTGTGTCCTCTCTAAGTCATGGGAGTCCCCTGGGGCTCTACAGGCAGCATCAGCACCCCTCGGCTGGTATTTGCGAGGCCCACGCTTTTCAAAACAAATGACCAAGATAGTAACAAAAAGTAAAATTGCTTCATAGAAGAGTCACCACAAAAGTGTTCAAAATCAGTGCTGGGTCTATTTTGAAGAAAAGAACCTCAAAAACGTGAAGGGATATTTTGATAGTTAACATGTAATTAACCACAGCGTGCTTCAAAAGAACATACATTTTACACGAATAACTTTCACCAATAAAATTAGTCCTAAAACCAGTTTTGAGCCGCCATGTGATACAATACTCTTTCTTCATTATATTAGATTCCGCAGGTGTGGCAGACACTGAACTCTAATTCTACGATAGTGGCAAGATGACGTTATAAAATAACCTACGCTCCTGTATACCAAGGGGAAAACTGCGTGTGCTCAGGTCTTGAGGTGTCTCAGGATGTCTTTGATTGAGCAATAAAAATCTGAACCAATTATTCATCCTTTCAGTTCTTCTTTCTAGACAGAATTCCCCCATGTGTCACCATCCTGTACATATAAATGTGGTCAGATAGATTGAACTAACTCTAATTCACTGGATTGCACAAATTATATCGAACACATAATTTTACCATTGTAATCACCAAATTTTATAGCAGGGGGTAGAACACACATAAGATAAATGCTCATTTCACTGTTGTCCACTGAGGAGAGATGGCAGGTGCTCCTAATGTACCTGAGGGAGAAGGTAAATTTATACCAGAAGGAAAAAACAGGGATGATTCCAAGTGCTGGTGAGGATGCAGAGTAACTGGAAGTCTCATACTACATTGCTGGTGAGAATGCAAAACGGTGCAGCTACTCTGGAAAACAATTGTATTTTCAAATAAAGTTAAGCATACACTTCACATATGACTTGGCAACTCCACTTCTAGATATTTACCCCAAAGAAAAGAAAGCCTATGTCCGTACAGCCACTTACACACAAATGTTCATTGCAGCTTCATTCATTAATACAATTGCCAAACACTAGAAATCACTGGCACAAGAATCCTCACCTCAAGCTCTGCTTGTTAGGTCCCTGGTTTTCCTGGTGATGACAAGTTATGATTAAAATATGAATAAACAATAATGAAGAAAATGAGTGCTAAGAAGTATACGTAAAGCAATAGGAAATGAAGACAGAATTGCAAAAAAGTTACAAACAACAGAATATTACCAAATTTCTATTTTATATTTATCTTAGCTCGTAGACATAAATTGCTGCTTAAGTAGGGAACAAATAAAGATGTTTTAAAGGGATGGAAACATGAGAATAGGATTGTTTTAAATGAAAGGCTTCTCTGTAAGCCACTCTGGAGAATTGCTTGTCAGTTACTTTTGAAATTAAAAATAGTCTTACTATACTAACTAACAATTGCAATCTTGGACACTTAGAGAAATGAAGACATATTTTCACACAGGAAGTTGACTTATACACGAATGTTCATGGCAGCCTTATTTGTAATAGCCCAAAAGTGGAAACCACACAAATGGCTTTCAGTGGGTGAATGATTAAATAGAGGGTGGTACATCTATCCCACGGAACACTACTCAGCAATGAAAGGAACAAACATTGCCTGAATGGATCTCCAGGGAATTATGCTGGTTGAAAACAGCCAATCCCAAAGGTTATTTACTGTACAATTCAATTTATTCAACATCCTTGAAATGACAACATTATAGAAATAGAGAACAGATTAGTTGTTTCTAGGGGTTAGGGATGGGGGAGAGGATGGGTGTGGCTATCAAGGGTTAACTTCAGGGGCCTGGTGGTGAGAGCGTGAGGGGTGTGGACGTGGTAATGCCAGTCTTCACATGTGCTGAAATCGCATGGAAATACACACATTGTATTAGGCAGCGTTCTCCAAGAAACAAAACCAATAGGATGGATGGATGGATGGATAGATGGATAGATAGAGAAAGATGTATGAGAGGAGAGTTATTGGAGGAATTGGCTCATGTGATTATGGAGGCTGAGAAGTCCCACAATAGGCCATCTACGAGCTGGAGAACCAGGGAAGCAGGTTTTTGTGACTCAATCAAGTTCAAAGGCCTGAGAACCAGGGATGCCAATGGTGTAACTCTCAGACCAAAGCCAAAGACCTGAGAACCTAGGGGGCCACTGGTGCAAGTCCCAGAGCCCAGAGAACCTGGAGTTCTGATGTCCAGAGGCAGAAGAAGTGAGTGTGCCAGCTCCAGGAGACAGAGAACAAATTCTCCTTTTCCCTGCCTTTGTGTTCAACCCAGGCCCTCACCAGACTGAATGGTGCCCACCCACGTGGGGCGAGGGCGGATCTTCCTTACTCAGTTCACTGATTCGAATGCCAATCTCTTCTGGAAACACCCTCACAGACATACCCAGAAACAATTCTTTATCAACTATCTGGGTAACCCTAAACCCAGTCAAGCGGACACCTAAAATTTAACAATCACACACACATTTGTATATACTGGTGAAATCTGAGTAATTCTATGAATAGTACCAATGTCTGTTTCTTGATGCCGATTTACTGCACTTGTATAAAGTGTTAACATTGGCAGAGGCTTGGGGAATGGTACACAGGGCCTTCGTACACATTTCTTTGCAAAACCTCCTGTGAACCTATAATTATTTCAAAATAAAAAGTTACCAAAATAAGAAAAATTTAGTAAGAGGCTTTTCTAAACATTATCATAAATTAATCATTTTAAGCACACTTTTAAGTATTCTACAGACATAATTCTCTTAGGTTTCTCAGGTATTCTTTTTTCAATTAATTCATATTTGGCACACATAAAATTCACAAAGGTGACACTTTGCTACAAGAAAAAGGACATTCACATACATTTTAATGAAGTTTATAAGACTGACAAATACCTTCCATATTTTAATTCTTCATATTTTTTCAGATAACAAATGATATTCACAAGTGCAATAATATTGATATGGTTCTTACTTGAATTATTTTTTTTATACAAAAGAAATTGGTAATGGAAAACCAACCCATAGTCAGAAAAATAATGGTTGACATTTGCAGTGGGAAGACTTATTTAAGTGCTTGGAGTTACTTTTTTAAGTCTATTAAGCAGAATCTGTATTTATCTCTATTAAACTCCCTTATCCTGATTGATAGAATTTTAGAGCTAAAGGAACTTTGATCACCTACTTGTTCAATGAAATTTAACATTATATTTTTAAACTGCCATAAGTCCAACTGTGTAGTGTGAAGAGAGACTATTTAGACAGATAAGAGGATCAGAATAGAAAGCCCCAAAATAGACTCAAGCGCTATGTGAGCATATAATGGATGATAAAAAAGCCTATCTGTGGAGATTTGTTGGATTGCTTAGCAAATGGTGTTGGGACAAGTTTGCCATTAAGAAACAAAAAGGAAACAATTTAAGAGGTAGCTGTCACCCCGACACGGCAAACCTGCTCCATGCAGAGGAAACAAATAGGGAGTCCAGGCAGGGAACACACTTACATGAGGGCCCACAGTTCCGGATATTTTTAAGAGCAATCTCCATTTTTCATATGAAATCTTCCAATTTTTAGTTGTTGGCAACCATCTCAAATATTTTTAAAACAGTGTGTGAACCAAGCCGCATTTAGCTTCCTAGGGCTGCCATAACAAATGACCAAAAACTGGGTGGCTTGAAACAACAGAAACTTATTCTCTCACACTCTGGAGGCAAGAAGTCTGAAATCAAGGTACTGGCAGGGGTAGTTCCTTCCGGAGGCTCCAAGGCGGAATCTGTTAGCTGCTTCTCTCCTACCTTCTGGTGGTTTCCAGGGGCACTTGGCATTCCTTGGCTTGTAGATGCCTCAGTCCAATCTCTGCCTCCTTCATTCTGTGTCATCTGTGTCCAAATTTCCCTCTTCTTAGAAGGACACCAATCATTGGATTACAGCCTCCCCTATTCCAAAATGACCTCATCTTACCTTGATTACACCTGCAAAAATCCTATTTCCAAATAAGGTCACATTCACAGAAGCAGAGGTTAGATTTGAACATACTTTTCTGGAGGACACAAACCCGCTACACAAGCAGAACAACCTGCAGGCCTGATCCAGCCTGGGCCCCCAGTTTATATTATCTGTTTCATGGCAAAACCAATTCCAAATAGGTTAAAATCACTTATATTTTAAAAATTAGAAAAATACTTAAATAAATGTTTGCACACTCAAGAGGTTGGGAAAGACTTTATAAGCATATCTCCAAATGCAGAATTTATACAGAAAAAAGATTGATAAAGTTGATATATTTAAGCACAAAAACATATTTCTGTATATTTTTTCAAAAATGAATAAAGTAAAAATATAGACAAGAAATAACAATGCTATAAAAGGTTTAAAAAAATTAGACTTCAGATACAATTAGACTTTCTTTTTATTGATTTATAACCCTCAAAAGAAAAATTGGCACAGGACCATAACAGAAAATTATCAAAAGAAAAGAGACAAATGTTCCATAGATGTCTGAAAACATGTTGAATGTTGGTAGTTATCAACGCACTGCAAATATAAAAGCAGTGACAAATCTTTTTCTCCCCATTGAATTGATCAAAATTAAAAAGGAATCAACAAACAAATTCCTTTCACTGGCACCGTCATTACACACTGCTGGCGAAATTGTAAATTATCTGACCTTTCCAGGTTCAATTTACCATCTGGTATCAAAAGCTTTAAAAATGTTCATCCTCTCTAACCAATAGCATTTTTCTTCTAGACATATACCTTTCTATATGTGTATGGATAAATGAGGAAGAAAAATGAACAAGACTGTCACGATTCAGTTCACGGCCGGACTTTGAAGTGTTGCCCCAGTTCTTGGGCTCCCATCGCAAGCGTGGCCCATGTGACCGAGAGAGATGACAGACCCCCAGCCGGCATGCGTGAAGAATTTATCGAGAGTAAAGAACAAGAGCGTGAAGCAAAAGTTCGTTTCCTAGGGGGAAACGGGTCTGTCCCCACAAGTGGAGAAGACCTTGTCTAGTTCCATATTCCTCTTTTTATATGCTCATAGTTTATGTTTAGGTCAAAGTTATAATTACAACTGAATTCCTTTCTATGTTTGGACGCGACTTAAAGGTTATGTTTCAGTCATTCTTTCCAGTATCGCACGGTGGGGAAAGTGCCATCCCCTGTTTATGGTGTCTTTCCTATTCTCTGACCGGTGGTCAGTGCTCCGCGGCCTAATGACCCCATTCTTTAAGGCTGAAATAACCGTTCCCTCTTTTTATTTTTCTGCAACCATTTCCTCCTCATTGTTTTTCTATAGCTGCTTTCTCCTTTCTGATTTCCATTACTGCTCACTTGTTTTTCTGCCCCTAACAAAGGCCATTCATCTGTATTAGCTGCCATAATGAATACCACAGACTGGGTGGCATTTATTTTCTCACAGTTGTGGAGTCTGGGAGTCCGAGATCAGGGAGCTGCATGGTCGATTTCCAGGGAGGGCTCTTTCTGGCTTGCAGACGGCTGGCTTGTCATCGTGTCTGCTCA
>RJWJ010044250.1:0-12260 GCA_004363605.1 Indri indri | reverse complement strand
GAGGCCATCCTTTCACAATATTGTCCAGTTGCATTGACAAGTATGCCACTGACCATGAGATGTCTCCCAGCATCTCTAACTCTAAGAACCTGCAGAGTTGTCTACAGGTTCCCTTTCTAAACTCTCACTAAACAGGGTAGGAGGAGTTTTAAACACCTGAGGCAACACAGTCCAGCAGTACTGTGAGGTAATTCTAGTCCTAGGATCCTGCCATTCAAATGTGACTGACTATGTCATTAATGGCACATAGGTCCTGCACAAATCTATACTTATTGTTATGGGGAATGCAAATTCTTTCTGTACATCCTGGGATCCCATTGGCCTGTACGGCCTTACTTACTTTTTGGTAGACATTGCGAGGAATAAAAATTGCTTATTTTTGCAAATGCTATTGCAGTCAATGATGTGCAAGTCTGCCGAGGCCCAAACTTTAAAACAAACTGCTCCACAGTGGCAGCCTCCTGTAAGCTTCACCAGGCCCTGATATTCAAAGCCAGCAGGAGTTTGGAAGCACCCTTGGAGGAGAGCTTCTGGAACAGCTCCCAGTGCTCTCGCTTCCATGCCATCCAGCATGGCTGCCAAGGATGTCAGGTTTGGTGGATTCAGTGGCAGAGGCAGAAGCACCAGCTCCACTGGAAGCTCCCCAGGGTCTGCCTTCTGGGCCCGTGGTGATGAGTTCTTCAGCTGCTGCTTTGCTGATGACTGCCTCACTTTTGCCTGGCCCCCACCCCTTGCCTAGCTCAAGAGGTACCATGAGTGGCTGATGCCAGGGTGTCAGTGAGGCAGCTACGGGGTCTCCACACCACTTCTGCCCATGTGGCTTTTCAGTGGAAGCACTCCTGTGTCAATTAAAAGTACACTAATGAAATCCCCACTGTCAGTCATACCTGGGGCTCCTGTGGGGTTATTTGGATCAGAGCCTTTAGTGAGTCATGGAGCCCCGAGCTTCCTCCTTCATCTTCTGGTTCCTGGATTCTCTGTTCTTCTCTAGTGTTATATATGAATACTTTAAAGGTGATATCAACAATCTGTGAGGGATTTATGCCAATTGCCCTTTCCACATGCTGTAGTTTCCTCCATATAAATGGAGCACTCTGCCCTATAAAGGTCATATCGACCATGCACATATTTTCAGGGGCCTTTGGATCCACATCTGCATATTTCTAATATGTCTTATAGATGTGTTCCAAAACTTTAGAGGGATCTTCATTAGATTTTTGTTGTAATTCTTGACTTTGTTTAAACTCTCCTGTCTAGGCACTCCCCTCCGGAGCCCTGCCAGAATATACTTTCAGTAATGATTTATCCTCACACCATCTGCATCCACATTAGGATAAATCCAGTAATATGCTGCCAGCTGTCCTTGTGCATTCAAGCATGCTATCTGGTATTGCCATCGTGGAAATTGTCCTTCCCTGGCTATGGGTGCCCTGTGGCTAAATTGAGTTCCCTGCTGGATCTTGAAAGGAAAGATCATTCCTTTCATCCCAGTGGGTATGGGACTGAAGAATTAGTTCCAGTCATCCTCTCCTTGACCCCTCCCTCACAGTGCTGCAATTCATGATGGAAGTTGCCCCAGGCCTGGCTCTGTGTGGGACTCTGACAGGAGCAGGGGCTACAGCAGATGGGGCAGCGGGGCCTGGACAGCACAAGCTCAAATGTGGCCAGGCCTGTGGCTCCTTCCCTCATGAGTGGGGAACTAGTGGCTGGGGACCATGTTCTCTGAGGTTTGGATTTCCAATCTGGTTAATTCCTCCTCAATTTCATCACCTGGGTCTGATTATCATTACTATTAACTTTGTCCCAGGCCTTTCAACCTCTTTATTATGCAATTGTGCAAAAGATTGTACATATGGGATCTCACCCCATTTACCTGACTTTTGACAAAATAATTCCAGTTGTAAGATAGTATAATAATTTAAGGTTCCATTCAATGGCCACTTCTCCTCACACTCTAGCATATACATTGGTCAAGCAGTATTATAATAAAGCACCACTGTCTTTTTAGACTTAGATTTATACTATAAGTTGACCATTCAGCCAAGATTCTCTCCAAGGGGCTTTCAGATGAAATAAAAATGGATCCTACCATGCTGAAACAAAACTCACAAACAACAAATACAAGTTGACAATTAGACAATACAGGCAATTCCCAATACAATCTCGAATGCCAAGGCCTTATCAAACAAAAGGGAAGTGTACAAATGAGAACCAAATTCTCCTAATAACATGAAGTGACTTCTCCTAATCCAAAAGGAAATGAATTCCAGAGGTTCCCTAGTTCCACTCATTATGACTTCCACCCCCATGGCACCTGCAAATGCCCTACGACAGAGCTGGAAGTTTCACAGCATTCCCCAAATGGGTGGAATCAAGGATCTTTGTGTGCACACTGAGGAACTAAAAAAGCCAAGGCATCACAACTCTTCCCAAATTGGTTTCCTTTTCCTCAACAAAATTCAGGCTGTGAGGAGATGTGTCTAATTCAGAGAGGGAGAGACAGGAGTTCCCTGGAGCTAAATGGGCTCTGGTAGCTGCTGGGAAAATCTCTCCTTCTTTCATCCTGAAAAGATCAATGCTCCTACAGGTGAAGACCCATGGCTTCACCCAGGGCTGTTCCCCACCTCTTCCAGCAATCATGGGGTGCCATTCCACTGGGGTGCTGATGTGCCCATCCAAGGATGCTAAATTTATTACCAAAAGTTCAGTACTTGTCCTCAAAGCCAAATAAAGAATGAGGACAAATGGTTTGAGGAAAAGAAAATTTTATTAATTTGCTGGCAAATGAGAAAAATGGCAGACTCTCATCTGAAAAAACCATTGTCCCCCACATTTTCTTTTTAACCCATATACTACCATAAATTCAAGTGTTTTTAAAAAATTTGTACAACTTTATTGAGTTATAAATGACATGATATAAGCTGCACATATTTAAAGTATACAATTTGATGAGCTTCAACATATAAACAACTATCAATTAATCACCACAATCAAGACAGTAATGCCAACATTCTCTGTACAAAGAGTAGCATCCCATTTTAAAAACCATAAATAATGCTAAGTGTTTGACTTCATACAAATCTTCAATGCCTTCTATCAGAGATAAAATTATATAGTTATGACATTTCAATCTTTCAGCACCTCTACATATTTAATTTCAATGTAATTTGTATACTTTCAATAGCAGATTTGTTTTTATTTTTATTTTGGTAGGTTTAGTTGTGTGTGTGTGTGTGTGTGTGTGTGTGTGTGTGTGTGTGTGTATGAGGTTGAAAATCTAGGCAAGGGATGCTTAATTCTCTACTTCGTCTACAAAAATAACTCTTTAGTTATTCTCACTAACAATATAGTTTAAAGTTTAAGAGAGTATTGTGTCACACTTTTAATTGAAATATATCATATCAGTTTTTTGTCTAAATCTGAGAATAATTTTACCCCAGAAATTATTATAAAATGTGACAGATGTCTATCATTATCTTCTAAATGGTATGGAAATCTTTAATTTGCCCAATTTTCTTCTCTTACTTTTAATTTATTTTCTTTCTTTGTCTATATCATCATAATTATGAAAGAATTCAAAATGTGTACATAATAATGTGGGTCACCTAATATTTAGGAGAAAATTATATTGAAATATATTGATAAAAATTCTCAACCTGTGTTTCCCATTTACTTTCCATAGCCATTTACTTAAACAGAAACAGACAAATGACATGCACATTTGTTCACATCTTAAATAGCATAAGCTATTTCTCAAATAATAAGAAAGGATGTATTGCAATTATAATATTACTCTTATTGATATAAAGAAAGGTAATAATGTTACATAATTTCCCTACACAACAAACTTTCCAAGATCAATAAAGGGCAGCTTTCTCTCTTTTTACTGAAATACTATATTTCAATTTTAATTCTGAAATGTATGAAGCCACTCATTTTCTATAATTTTGTTTTACTGCTATGGATAATACATTTGTCTATTTTGGCCTATTTGCATTTAAAGCTGGAGTCATTTTACCTAATTACAGACCACCGCTAGTTACAATGGCAATTTCCCATGACAACATGAGATGATGAGAGCTAAAAGTCTTGTTCTTTCTTGGTAAGATGCAACTGCCTTTTTAATGTGCTAACTGTAACTGCCCTTTCATACTGTTAGGAAGCAAAATAGATTATCAATCAAAGTGCAACTTTAACTTCTATTAAAATTACCTTGGCATCTCTAGCCCTTGGTACATGGCTAGACATATTAAAAAATTATGACATTAGTGTATGAAGGCATCATATAGGAGTGATTTCAAGAGCTGTTTTCTGTTTTTTGAATGGTCCAGGAAGAATTACTCTAAGTCCAAATGAAAATTCTGTGGAATGGCAAGTAATAAAATGACAATGACTATCTCTAGAATAAGTCCTCAGTAAAGTAATGGTGTTCTTTAAATTCCCTAAAGCATCAGATTACTATATAGAAGCTATTTCCTAAATAACCCTTATAACCCTTGATGACCCATATGCACAGGTGAACCTAAATGGGTCTTGTGCTGAATGTGACTTCAGAAAGAGGAACAACAAGAAGTATTATTTGCTTTTTAGGTTCCTTCCTTTTTGATTATATTTCCTTCTGTGTTTATTAGATTTTTTAAAAAACATGTATATGAGCTAATGTTATTAGAAATTAGGTAAATTTCACACAAGTACTCTATTTGTATTTATTTATTTATTTTGCACAATTACTTTAATAAGCATATTTTAATGGAGTATCATTTCTGGTCTAAAAATGATCATGTTAGGCTATGCTATTTTGCAATTTGCAGAACTTATTTTTTTTAAAAAAAGGAAATTTTATCAATGATTGTTAAGAGATCAAGTGGATGGTCGTGCACCTCTAATCTCTGTTACATCATGTGCCAGCTCTGTGGCTCAAATGCACAATGGACACAAAGTCTATGTTTCCTATGATTTGTCTAAACTTCTGATCACTTTGTTTGGACTTCTTGAAAGAGGGATAACCAACCTTTAGAGCTAGAATTGCCTAAAGGAGTAGATTTCATGTTTTTATATTTTTAATAATATCAATCACTTAGGACATTCATGAATAAAACAATATGCCCACTTTTCAAAGTCTGGATTTTTGTGTGTTTTCAGATATGCTAATTTTTTTAGAATTTCTTTGTTATTCATATTGAGATTAAAAGTCTCTTCCTAACAAGCTGGTATGAAAATTAAAGCAAGAAAATTATAAAAGAGAAGCAAGTTTGCTACAGAATTCTGTTTGTGAATACATAGAAATGTACTTGTCTGGATAACATCTATTTTGAGGTGGTCAGCAGGCAGGTGGAACAGCATGAAAATATGCAATGACTATGAAATTGAGTTCAGGTAGTTTAAAAAAGGCTTTTCTATTTAATGAAATATATTTGTGGAGCAAAAGGCTATTAAAATTAGGCATTAAGGAAAATATTTATAAAGGTAGTATGAATCTATAAGTAGTTTTGAATAAACATGTTAATTCTGAAAAAATAATTTTAATTCATAAAAATTTAAGAGAAAAGTTATTTCAACATTTTTTATTGTTAAGACACATCCAAGGATGTTTATAAATTGAGATTTAGACAATAGTTTTAAGTGTGTATAAAGGAGAAAGAAATAAAAGAGGGAGGGCAAAAGCCAAGGAGAAGAGAAAGATGAAAGAAGTAGAGATGTAAAATGTGTTTAAATAAAGACGGGTTGTTACTATCTCTAATTCAGATATTGACATCAATGTCATAAATTTTAAATTATCTTGATGTATAAATTAAAGAACTAAAATATAAAATTAGCAATACAAGCTATTGTTCCTTACAATTACTGGGATTTTATGTTTTTGGTAAAACATTCATTTAGCCAAATAAAATACACTAAAATTATCATTATAAACTAAGCAACAAGATATCTCTAATCTATGTCCTTGCTAATTTCCTCAGCAGCTTTCCTCAGTTATTATGCTTTGTTTTCTGTAAGTAATAGTTCTCTCTGTATCCTAGTCATGATTCTCTATTCATTTAGATATTCAAAAGTAGAAGTTTTTTTTTTTTTTTTTTAAAAGGCAATTTGAATTGTGGTAGTTTCAGAAACAATTTTAGAGACAATATAGACCTTAAAATATAATCAGGAAAGGAGAAAACAGCATTAGAAATAGTGATTTAATTTTCAATCTTTTCTTCTGCAGAAAAAGTAACATCTGCATTTCATCATTAAGACAAACATAGTATCTTTGAATAGGATTCTGGGGGTACTTATGTTTAATTGGAAACAGACTTCATTTTTTCTGTGATAACCATTTGGCATATTATATCACTTCATTTTAATACATTACCATGTTGTTTATAAGAGATTTTCAAGAAGAATGCAAACACATGTCATGGAGGCAGTTTTATTTTTTTTATTTTGGGCTAGTCAAAGCAATGGTTATGGTTTTCTACTTTTTCATTAATATGAAAACAATCCTATTATCATCATGCAAATATTTTTCATGTAATTTTATCCAGCAGGAATATTTAAAAGTTTGTAAAATGTAATAAATTGATAATTATCTTAAAGTTATAATTCATTTTCTTTAAAAAAAAAAAAAAAGCATCCTTTATTATAGAGTGCTGACAAAATACTAAAGGATGGTTCAACAAGAGGGCCCAAAACAACACATAAGAGAAAAGGTACATATTATGATCTAGATTAATCTAGGGACTTATAGAGAACCTAGAAGAATGAATGGGTCACATGATATTTAAATAGTCTCCTGTGTTATTATCAATCTTTTCACTCTTTCTGGTAAGACTGGAGGAGGAGTGCATCCAAAGTTTTATTTCCTGGCAAGTATTTGGAATGCAAGTAATCTCTGATGCCATTTAAGTGTGATCCAATTGTCATTGACATCCTAAAAAAATAATGAACTAGCCCATGAAAAAAATGCTTGAATAAAATATTATACTCAATTACCAATTGAGATTGCCAGAGAGATAGCACAAATTATCAGATATAACTTTTTTCTCAATGATGAAAAGGAGGCAGGCAGGAAGGAAGCGAGGATGGAAGGAAGGATGGAAGGAAGGAAGGAAATTAAGGTAGTTCTAGAGACATTGACCTGTCACTGGAAGCCCCTGAGTTCTGCTTTATAGAACATGGGTACATGAATTCTAGCCTGGAAGATCTTGTGTGTGTTCTTTTTTTTGTTTCGAATAGACTTTATTTTTAAGAATAGTTTAGGTTCACAGCAACATTGAGCAGATGGTACAGAGATTTCGCGTATACCTCCTTGCCCCCACACATGTTTAACCTCACCCACTCTCAACATCTACCACTGCAGTGTATATGTATTGTAGTTGATGACCCTACATTGATACATGATTATCACTCAAAGTTCATAGTTTACATTAGGGCTCATTCTCGGTGCTGTACATTCTGTTGATAGGTACAAATTTATAACGATGTGTATCTACCGTTATAGTATCAAAAACAGTAGTTTCACTGCCCCTCAAATTTCCTGTGCTCCTCCTGTTCGTTCATCTCTCTCTCCTGTAGTCTCTGGCAAACACTGATTTTTTATTGTCTCCATAGTTTTATCTTTTCCAAGATGTCATATATTTGTAATAACACAGTATGTAGCCATTTCAGACTGATCTCTTTTACTTACTAATATAAATTTTATTTTCCTCCATGAATTTTCATGACTTGATAGCTCATTTCCTTTTAGTGCTGAATATCCTATCATTCAGAGGTACAACCATTTATTTACCCATTCACCTACTGAAGGACATCTTGAATGTTGCCAAGTTTTGGCAATTATGAATAAAACTATTATAAACATGTGTGTGGGTTTTTGTGTTGACATTAGTTTTTAACTCCTTTGGGTAAATTCCAAGAAATACCATTTCTGGGTTACATGAGAAGAGGTGTTTAGTTTGGTAATAAACCACTAAACTGTCTTCCAAGGTGACTATATTTGTATCCCCATAAGCAATGAATGAGAGTTCCTGTTGTTCCACATTGTTGGCAGTATTTGATATTGTTGGTGTTCTGAATTCCAGCCATTCATAAAGATGTTTAGTGGTATCCTATGGGTGTTTTGTTAATGAAAGCTCTGCACTTGTCCCCAAGGCCACGTCAGAAAAAGGAGGACAAGTGATTTGAGGAGAAGGAAACAGGAGTTTATTAATTTGTTGGCAAATGAGGAAAATGGCATTCCTAGGCTGTTGTTGTTCAACTACATTTGATGACTCTGATTGTCCCATCTCCACCTGAAGACAATCCTGTAACCTCCTCCAAGGACCTCCAAGGAGACAGTTCCACTGAACCATCTCCCTTAGCACAAAAGACATTCCTCCCCAACTCCCGACCACTAGGATAGCTAGCTTGAGACAGGAATGCAGGTTTAGTTCCCAAAAACAGTAGGTGAGGTTTTAAAGAGACAGAAAACCTTTTAGCCATTTTTTTTTTCAGGCCATTATCTCTGTTACAGTTTTAATTTGCATTTTCCTGATGACACATGATGTGGAACATCTTTTAATATGCTTATTTGTCATGTGTATAACTTCTTTGGTGATGTATCTTTTAAGGCTTTTAGCTCGTTTTTCAATAGAGTGGTTTACTTTCTTATTGTTGAGTTTTAAGTGTTCTTTGCATACTTTTTTTAACTGACGTTTATCAGATATGTCTTTTTAAATATTTTCCCCTATCTGTGGCTTATCTTTTCATTCTCTTGAAGTTGCATTTTGTAAACCAGAAATTTTTAACTTTAATAAAGTTAATCTTATCAATTATTTCATTGATTGTGCCTTTGGTGTTATATCTAAAAATTTATCACCAAAACCAGGGTCATCTAGATTATTTCCTATTATATTTTAGGAGTTTTATACTTTTGCAATTTACATTTAGGTCTGTGATACAGTTTTTTTTTAATTTCAAAAATTTAGGGGTTCCATTAAAAATTGAATTAATTTTTGTGAAGATTTTATGTTTTTTATTGTATGTAACCAAATGTTTATCTCAGCCATTATATTGTCTCAGGAAAGCACTTGTGTAATGTTTAACTTCAGGTTATATTATTTTCTGTATTTACTTATAAAACTCTTCACACACATTGAGTTGATTTTATGTATAAATTTGTTAGATATATATCAACACAAAGTTGAAAAATTATCTACCAAAAGAGCATAAGGAAAGATTTGGAAGAGCCTATTTGAAATCATACTTTCATATAGCATAGCCAGTTATCTGCTACTTTTGACAACAAAATCATAATAAAATATACTTGTAAATAAATTCATTTTAGTGTTTTCTGTGCCTAGATAGGAGGAGGTGCCACATGCTGTTAATCTAAAGGAATGCGAGTGAGGAAGTAGGGATCCAAGAACGAGTTCCTATATAGCTCATTGAAGAACACTAATTTATCGATCAACTTTATATTTCCCTTACTATTAACTCAAGTAACACTTTGTAAAAGCCTGTAGTGCTCTTGAAACTACCAAGTATATGCAATTATCGATAACTACATTGTAAATTTTATTTCTATGTCATTTGGATTTTGGTTTGAGAATTTAAGTCTTTAGATTTTTGTGAATGATAAAAAATAGCTTACATTTTATTTAAATAAGCTACAATGCTTATTATCTAGAAGACTCTAAAATCTTGGCTAGAATGTCAAATGGGATCAACTGGATAAAACCATGCCTATAGAGTTCATGAGATTTCAGATATCTGCATGAAAATAATGTATCCTTGAACATATCTCTAGACTGGATCTCATTCTAAGCCATTAAATTTTAGCATACCTTTTTAATTAGTTGAAATATGAGTACGGAGTAAAAGAAGACTGGGACATTTGATACAATTGATGTCTGCATATAAAGATAAGTAACGATAAGTCAAGTCTTCTGGTTGTCAACTGCAATATAGGATGCCACGACCTAACTCCCCAATATATGTCTTAATGTGCTATTTCTTCTCCCCTGATTTCTAGATGGGATGGCAAATTCCATATGTCTGTATGTCTGCATATATACACAGACAGAAAGTGAGAGAAAGAGTGCATGTACACACATATCTCTCTATATATGTACATTTGAATCTGCATAGAAGGAAAAATTTTTGAAAGATATTTATATATTTACATAAAAACTTATATTTCATAAAACCCTATGCAAATATAGAACACTGAGTTAAATATGAAGTTCAGATAAACAGAAAAAGAATTATTATAAGTATTCCCAAAATTGCATGGAAATAATTATATTAACAAAAATATTGTTTATCTGAACTTCAGATCTAACTGGGCATTGGCATTTTATTTACTAAGTTTGCAGCTCTCATGCCAAGAATAGCAATGTATATGCTTAAGTGAGCCAATAGCTTGTACATAACCATTATTTTAATGTTCATCTATAAATCATCAATCAGGAATTAAGAAAGTAAAGTCATAATCACTTTTTAATTTATAAATGGAATAACTAAGATCGAATTTAAATTGGTACATGAAAAGGCTTTAAGCAGCCTTTTATCTATACAGACAATGTAGTTGGCTATCTGATTAAGATTAGCAACCTTTGTCAAGTGGTCACTTTTATATATAGTTCTGGAGAAATGTATTTATAATTAATTGAGAGTACACATCATATCTGTCTGTAGAAATAAAATAAGAAAAAATTAAAAGTAGCAAATTGTTAATTACAGGCACATCTGATAGTGGTATGCTATTTTAATTGCAAACAAAACTTGGAATTTAAATCTATGCACTGTGTTTCAAAATATCCTAAGATTGGAAAATGTAAACAGAAAATATTGTGTCATTCTTATTTCGACAATTTTCTCCTAGGGAGATTTTTAACAAAATAATACTATCTCTTCCCCTCATGATCCAGGAGGCAACAATGGGGTCCCATTTAGCATTTAAGAGACCTGCTGCTTTTGATCTCTTCCAAACCAAGGAGACATGACAGTAGTAAAAATAGTAACTTGATGTATGTTAATAGTCTTCCTGGAAGGGATTGTCTGCAGTAGCAAAATAATGATTTAATAATAACCGAAGCAAGTACTATGTGTTATCAAGAGCAGTTTTAAAAAAAGTAAAATAATGCAGAAGTTAAAAAACAAAAGTCCCCTTTTTATTTTTATTTTTTTATCCCTAAATCCAACAATCTTTTAGAAGAAAAATTTGTTTATATTTTGGTTTATAAGCTACATATTTAATTGTATTGCATCCATATAAATACATATACACCAATAGGTCACAGTTTTATGAAAACAAAATTATTAAATATTTTATTTTGAGATGTAGCACATGCATTGGTAAAACAAATAGATTCTGGAGAGGAATTACCTAAGTTAAAATCTGTTTTTATGCTTATTAGTAATGTAATATTGGGAAAATCACTAACCTCTATACCTCAGTTTCTTTCTCTAAAAAGTGGAGGAATAATACCAGTACCACCTCACAAGGCTATTATGGAAAAAAGCAAATATTGATATTTTTAAAGCACTTAGAACAGTATTTGATGCTTAGAATGCACTATATATGTTTATTAAATAAAATAAGTGCAACACAATTTGTATTTAATTAACAATGATCATGTTATTAATTTATCCATATCAGTACAGAGAGATCTAATTGATTTTTTAATGGCTCCTTAGTATTCTAGAGCATTTACTTCACATAATTTATTTAATCATTACACTTCTGATGAATATTCAGGTTATTTATAATGCTTTCATTATAATTACCAAAGTTGCTACTGTAATAATCCCTGTACAAATATCTTGCTATAGAGTAAGAGTATTTCTGTAAATTAGATTACTGCATATTTTTCTTTTTACATTTCGGTAGTTACTGACAAATTGTTCTTGCAATAATCTGAAGAATCACACACTCTCAAGGGTTGAGTTAGACTTCCCATTTCCGCAACTGTTGTCCAATGCTGAAAACGCATACACTTTCTCTATTCCAAATCATACTATGGTATCTTCCTCTCAACGTTAATGCATTCAGTGCACACACACACACACACACACACACAAAACAAACATTGAAACATGAGTTTAAGGAAGTTTATTTTAACCAAGCTACATTAAACCCATGGGAGGGTATATGTGTTTTCCCAACTGATACATATTTTTTAGGGGTAAAGTGTTATGAGAACAGAACATAGGAATATTCTGAGTTCAGATATGGGTACAGAGTGGAAGAACAAAAGAGAGAAATTTTCTTTCATGAAATATCAGTCATTACTCTACTA
>RJWJ010044249.1:0-12254 GCA_004363605.1 Indri indri | reverse complement strand
TTATTGGGTAATCATTCTTCTCCAATTTCCCATGCTTATGCACGTTAAATCAATTTGTATGCCCTTTTTTTCCTATTAACGTATCTATTGTCAGTTCATTTTCAGTAGACCTTCAGAGGGCGGAGGGGATGCCTTCTCTTCGCCCCTACAGTAGAAATAGATTGTATTCAAGAGCTCATTTATTTCACTATTTTCTCCACCCCAGCTGCTTTAACTAATTTTACTTTTCTGCTGCTATCCCTTCAGCTCTACATACGGCATCACTGTGGCTAGTCCTCTACATACAGATGGAAGAGTTGGTATAATATTACATCTCACTGTTTGCATAGCACTTATCTCAATGAACTCTAGAAATTTGGATCCTTATTATGGAAAACTGGGATTTTGTTCCAGGGGATTCCTGGATTATAAGTGCTCATGGACACATTGTTATCTAAGGATTATTCAACATTAAAATCCTATAATTCCATGTTTTTAAGTTACTTAATTCTTCAGAATTATTGTTTCCCACTGGTAAAAAAGGAGTAAATGCATTTTTATTTTAAACTTTTCTAATAAGATTAGATTTCCTGGAGGTGGTGGTAGTTTTTGAATTTCTACATAACAAATGTATGCATTTCATTTAGGAGAGCAGTAGAGACTAATGGCATTTTGTCCATGAGATTGACTAAGATTAAGTTTCAGAGGAGATCTTCCTTTCTGCTTCAGGAGCAAGGATTATTCCCCTCTACTACCCCTCTGCTCTTCTCTTCCAAATAGCCTTGTCTCAAGAGATTGCAGAAATTTACAACCCAAAGGGACCAATGTTTCAAGGTTAATGCAGTCAATCTTGCCATTCTTGAAAAATTATCCATCTCTCTACACGGAACAGTTAGTGCAGGTCAGATGTCAAACATTCCTGTGGCCATAAAGCCTGCTTATTTTTTATTCCTTCTCTTCTTTTCACATGAGAATAGGATTCTTTCTAGAGGCCATTTGTCATTGCTGGCTCAGAAATACAATAAAAACTATAAAATATATAAGGATGCTGCTGGAAACCAGTTGCCAGGTCTCGGATGTAAAATACCCTGTAAGAGACTCTGTCACCAGGTGACAGTCTGGATCTTCGCAGACAGGCTGTTGTTTCTGTGAATTTACACACTGATCAGTCCTTTGGAAGCTGGTTCTGTTGGAACTTGTGGAGTCAATGTGGCCCCATGTCAGGGTGCGCTCTGCAGTTCCATGGTGGGTGGGAAGCCAGGGAAGGCTTTCCAGGAAATTCTTCACTCTGCTGGTTTTTTTTAGTGTGTTAATAAATTTTCCATTTAGCAGGCCTCTTCCCTGATTTTTTCTCCCCCTAATGGTCACGGTAATTAATAATGTTTGCATTTCTACTGTGCTTTCCAAGCACTTTCATTATCTCCTGTGTTGCTTGATCCTTTGGATTTTTTTTTATTTTTTTGAGACTGAGTCTTGCTTTGTCGCCCCAGGTGGAGTGCAGTGGCACCATCATAGCTCACGGCAACCTCAATCTCCCGGGCTTAAGTTTGCTAGATCCTCTGAAGCAGCAAGGCTCCTGTTAATATATCTCATTTCAGATGAATTTACTGAGGACCAGAGGTATTTAGTAATTTTCCAATTTCATACTGAGCAGTAAGAGAACTCAAGCCTCTGGACTCTACTACAGAGATTACTGTTTACACGTTGAACTCACCAGGTTTGGGATTAGAAATTTCCTTCACAGTAGTTGCAAGACTTGGGCAAGCTGCCTAAGGGAACTAAGTCAGTGTCCTCAAAAGTATGCTGCCTGCTGCCAGATAAAGAAGGCTGGAAAGGGGGCAAGGTAGAAGAGAGGGTTCTTTTCATATGCTTAGAAGTGGCCGAATCGAATTAAAGTTCTCAAGGGAGTCCTTCAGCCTTTTCCTCAAACCCAGGTCACCTTCTCACACATGATTTTAGCTCATTATATACAGCAGGCCGCTAATTTACTGCACTTGTTTATTTTTCCTGAGCCGTTTTCCTGGTCATCTATATCAGCTCCGAAGAGAGGATGTGCACCTACTCCCTGACTGTTGTAGGCTGGCTCAAGGGTGGCCTCCTCTCTGGAAAACTGCCCTCACTGACAGAAGTCACCTTGACCAGGAAGCTGTGCCCTCGCAGCTCTGAGCCAGCCATCAACTGATGTGGGAACACAGAGGGAGGCCCGTTGGCTTCAAGGTGTGATTATTTTGTGTTATGATTTGTGCTCCAGATTCTTTCTATGGAATCAAATTGGGTTTTGTCTCCAGCTGAGACCACAGTGTGGCTGAACTTCCACCCTTCTCTGTTTTCCTTCCCTTCTTCACTACTGTCCACTTCATAAATCCTGCGGGTTTGAGCCTCTGCGTCAGGCCCTCACGGGGACTCCAACCTTCGACAGCTTTGTCCACTTTTGATATGGAGATGTAGGAATTCCTCTTATAATTCTCTTCCAACCTTGATTTCCCTCCTGATTTGGCCCCTTCTCTCTCTCTCTTTTTTTTTTTTAATATCTCCAGTGAGAACATGTTCTTTTAGCCTCTAGCCCTGAAAAACCCCAGAACCTGCCTCAGAGTGTTACATGTGGGGTGGGGGAGGGACATGGACTCCTAGCCTGCTTTGCACCCACACTCATTTCCAGACTGACGCGGCAGGGGGTGGGGGAGAGCCTGTGTAGGGGAAATACAATCAAACACAGAATCTTCTCTTGTTATAAACCGAATGTTTGTGTCCTCCTCAAATTCTTGTGTTGAAGCTCTGACCCCCAATGTCATAGTATTTTTAGGTGGGGCCTTTGGGAAATGATTAGGGTTAGATGGGGTCATGAGGGTGAGGCCCTCATGATGGGATTAGTGTCCTTATTAGAAGAGGAATAGAGACCAGAGCTCTCTCTCACTGCTGTCTGGGAACACAATGAGAAGGCTGGTGTCAGCAAGCTAGGAAGAGAGCCTTCACCAGCAACCGAATCTGCTGGCACCTTGATCTTGGACTTCCCAGCCTCCAGAACTGTGTGTAATCATTGTGTGTTGTTTAAGCCACCCAGTCTATGGTATTTATATGGAAGCCCAAGATGAATCACATACTATCAACCCAGAAAAGCTCTCCACAAAGGTAGGAGAGAAAGAAAACAGTTTTATTATTGAATAATATTAAACCAGAATGTGATGTGCATCATGAGCAATCTGTTAGAAAGATTGCAAAAACAGAAAAAAAAAAATCCCCCTTTATATAGATAAGCAGATATAACCCATTACATATACATGTTCTCAAGATAAACAATAGTAAATAGTCCTTATGTAGCAGATCCTGACAGCATAACTTGTCACACATAGTTCATCCTAAATCTACCCTGTAATTGAAGTGATCATCTATGTTAGTTAGTTGGCTTTATCCAAAGGAAAGATAAACTTTTCATACCCAACCAAAGAAACTGGAAGATGGGGATGCCATCTTCTTTTATGATGGCATTTCAAAGAGATGGTGCCCAGGTCCTGGAGAACAGCATTCCTGGATCTTAACACTAGAATGAAACCTATTTAGTTTTTAAAGTGATTTGCATATATTTCAGAGAGATAGAAAAAGAATTCACAATTACAAGTTTTCTAAAGTGATTGGCCTAAGAAAAAGGAGGAAGGAAGAGTCACTTCTCTATTTTCAACAGGGAAAATTAGGCTTCTTATTTCTAATTTGAATTTTCCCTTATATCTGCTATGTTTCAAGAGGGTAGAAAAAATTCCCCTTCCTCATAGAAGACTTCATTTAAAGATGCTACCTGCTGACAAACTATCCTGCTTGCCTTGGTTGGACCAGTCTGTCCCCTACTAGAAAACAGTCCTGGAGTGTCCTGGAGGGCTGAGGAACCTGGAGATGGGCTATGTATTGACGGGCCTTGAACGTGGGGGATGTGGAGATTGGGAACAGGAAAGAAGGGAGGCTAACACTGGGTGAAGAATACCGGAAGAAATATCTCCAGGCAAAGTAAAAGGGCATTTGAAAGGGACTCTGTTGTTCATTTCAGTCTAAATTTCTCTATGTTATAATGTATGACAAAAAATTATATGATAAATTAAATAATACTGTTATTGCAATCTGATGGCAACTTACTGTATATGGTTGAGGGATATCTCGGGATCTGACTTACCCTCAGCAGCCACATAACATAAGGCATTTTCAAAATATGGCCAATTGACATAACTGAGAGGGAACTATGCCCAAAAGTGCACCAAAGATTTACCTGGCTACCCATGACCCCTCCACCTATCAGTCTGCACTGCTCCCCAGGGAAGATGACTCAGACCTAGATAAGAATAACTCTTTATTCAAGTATTTTATAACAATAGTAACACCATATATTTTGCATGAAATGTTAGGTATTGCTACTAGCATTATCTAATATATTCCTGACAACAGGCCTTTTTTAGACATAAAAACACTGAGACTCAGAAAGTTGATCTGCTTGCTCAAGGTCATACGGTTACTGCAGAGTCGGGACAAAATCCAGGGCAAGTAGGCCCATTATAAGATGTGCCTGGTGGCTGTGACAGTGAGAATCTGGCCCAGCCCTGACTGAGAAGCTTGACAGGTGAATGCTGGATGATATCTCAGACACCATCTACCCACAGGACTTTGAGACCAGGATCTATTAGTGGCTCCTAAAACTAATTGTACTGGGTCCCAAACCACCTGCATTAAAGTAAATGATAAGGAATAGGGCATCTCAAAGTATCAACTCAATCTCAGAGTATCACCCCCCAAATTAGTAATGCATATGTGAATTAGCTTGATCTAGCCATTCCATAATGTATACACATATCAAAACACCATGTTGTAGCCCCTAAATATACACCATTTTAATTTGTCAATTAAAAATATATAATTAATTTTTAAATTTTTTTTTTTAAAAATCAGAGTTTGGTGTGTGAAACTTTAATTCCAGTTAGGTATGAACAAAATGAAATTGCCCGGGGAAGAATTGAATTTGCAAGGCTTGAAAGGCGGCTGTGATCCCCACAACCTTTGTGTTTTACAGACCGAGAGACTGAGATCCAGGAGGAACCGGGGGTGGCCTGGGGTCAGGAAGCACATTATGGGCAAAGCCCTGAAGAGAACCCCAGGCACTTTTTGTTTTCCCACATGTGTGCACGCTTCCTTTTCTGTCCTCCTTTTCCATCCCTGCCTAATGCAGCACTGGGAGCTCGAAATCTCATCTCCTGTCAGTGTTGGACAGTGGCTTAATAGGGCTTAACGTCTCAGAACAGAAATGAATCCTGTTTGTTTTGAAAGGAGGGCTAAACCTAACAGGAAAGTCGATGTTGAACAAAGGTCTTGTGGGATCAGAGCAAAAATAAGGAGCTTGTTTGTGAAGCTTGTTGGGGGAGTTGGGAATTCAGAACTCCAGGTGATCCTGAGAAGCCGCTGAAATTTCCTGCTCTACTGGGTTCTACAAGAACGAGAAGGCAAAATACACCGGAGGAACTTACAAAACACTGGCTAACCTTTGCTGGAGAGCTCCAGCCTTTGCAAAGGGCACGCTAACCCTGTCGATTGCAAGGCCCACCATTACGGCGAATGGAGGGTCAGCGGTGACCCAGCACTCTGTGGGAGGTCTGGGCAGGCCTGATGAATCACAGGTTTGATTTCCCTAGTGTGGCATGCAAAGCCTTGGGACGTGTCATTTAGCGATTCTGTGTGTTAGGTTCTCATCTGTAAAATAGAGATAAAAATCCTTCATTATCTTGCCAAGTTAGATGTGGGGATTAGGTGCAATATAAAGACGAGTAAGTGTTACACTTTTTTACAACTGCTAAAATAAGAAAATGAGGGGGAAAGCATGACAAAAGAACACGAAGCCCAATGTTATTGCTCATTAAAATCAGTTCCTAAGCATCTAAATTTCATAGCACATGATAGTTCCCCAAATCATAAAAATCAAACCAGTATTCATAAATTTTATATATATGTAAAATGAATAAAGAGTTCTTCCAGCTGAAAGAGCTCTCAGTGGCCAAAGCTGGAACAACTTGAGCAACAAAATGAAGTATTAGACTGTAACCCAAAGTATAAAATAAATACCCATGAGTCCGTACTGGCATACATAAATGATCAAATAGATGACTGAATAAACAAGTGGGAGGGAAGAGACAAATCTGTGCGGAATTCCAAATCTGTTACACTTTGCCCTCAAGCAGGTGGAGCATGATGTCCCTCTCTCAGGTGTGCACTACTCATAGTGACTTCCTTCCAAAGAGCACAGTATTGGAAGGAAGAAAAAGAGTCATTTAATGGTGGGAAACCTAACACTCACTTCCTCAGTTGGGTAATCAAGGTTAGCATCAACAGTGATAACTCAGTATGTATCGTATCCTTGATATCATATGATGAGAATGGCACTTTACTTCTTTGATCTTCCTCCCAAAATCCGTAAGCATGATCTAGCCATGAGAAAACCTCAGACAAACCCAAATTGAGGGACATTTTACGAAATACCCGACCAGTATTCCCCCAAACCGTCAAGGTCAACAAAAACAAGGAAAGTCTGAGAAACTGTCACAACCAAGAGTAGCCTAAGGAAACATGACAAGTAAATACAATGTGAAATCCCAGATCAGAAAAGGGACATTAGATACAAATTAAGAAAATCTGAATAAAGTATAGATTTTAGTTAATGATAGTGAGTATTTGTTATTTTGGCACAGGTACCATACTAATGTAAGACGTTACTAATGGGGGAGAATGGGTGAAGTATATGGGACCTCTCTGCACTATCCTTGCACTTTTTCTCTAAATCTACAACTCTTCTGAAATTTCAGGTCAATTTCAGCACACATATGTTGTGCCCATCAAGTGACACATACATAGTCCCTTCAAAATATTGAGGGGCCACAGTGTGTAAACACATCCTGGTGAGCGGCGGGGGAGGCACCGAATGCCACATGCTACAATTCGTAAATGCTGAGACTTTAGAGAGAGGCTAATGGAATGAATGGGATTTGGCTATGTCAGAAAGTTCCTGACAACAATTTCTTTGCAGCATCTGTCTTCACCAACCAGGTGAGTGGTGGTGCTGTGAGGAGGAATCTGTGGGGGCACATTTGTTTTGAACATTTTGAATTAAGGTGCTCATAGTATATTCAAGTGTGTGAAATCTAGTCTATGGGTCTTTCTATAGGAATGGACTTGGGAATCATCAGACTTTAGATGGTAACTGAAGCCGCAGATGGTGTGGGAAGCATGCAATAGTTCTTTTGCTGAGAGAATAGTTTTAATCAGTGAGTCATAATGCAGTCTGTACAGAGAAACAGAATCCCAGGTGTGCCAAGCACTATTGGAACTGAAGCAAATCATGTTGACTTTCTGGGCCTCAATTTCCTAATCAATAAAATGTGGGTATCAATATCTCTGGTCCTTTCTCCATTTTGGGCTGGATGGGGAGACCAGAGGGCATCATACATGTCCTTTGTAATCTGTAAAAGAGCTACAAAAATGTAAAATAGTCATTACTGGTAAGGTAGCTCTTTTGGCTCTATCTAGGTGATGGGCACACTTTTAACCCTGACTCAAGCATTACAAAAGCGATCCATGTAACCAAAAACAGTTGTACCCCCATAAGACTTAGAAATCAAAAATAAGTCAGCAACACCCCTCCCCATGCCCCAAAGTAGTCATTGCTTAGTGTGGTTGAAGAAATTGACTTCAAAACAGACATCTCTAAGAGCTTATCCCTCTTAAGTCTCTGGTTTAACTGTATGGCACTATTTTTTCTTGGAGATCCAAGTTCTAAATGTCACAGTGATTTTCACACTATTTGGGGAGAATTTTGAAAACCCTATTTGTTGACTCAAGATTAACTGTCCTTTCTAAATGGTTGACAAGATTGCATTTCTTCTCATCTATTAGTATCATTTCAAGGGAAACCTAGAAGCCATTTTTTGAAAATTTTCCTGTGCATTTATGTGTCTTATGACAAGTAGGTTTTCTGTTTGTAAAACTTACTATAAGCCCTTTGCTAGAAGTCCTTGTCTGTTTTATTGGCATGATAAGGTAGGGCATGGAAATGGTGGAAAAATCCATCCAATTCTCACTGCAGAAGTCAAAATAATTTTCTCAGAAGGAGAGCTGAGAAGTCAACTAAGCCAAGGAATATTTTCAATTTAGGCAATAATCGAGGAAATAAAGAAGCACGGATTATGCTGGGGATTTGATTCCTCATGTTCACACTGCAGCTCAACACACAGAGCTGCACACACTCTGTAACGCAACCACACATGCTCTCCAGGTGTGAACTTAACTGTCTCCTGGTCATGGATTTCCCCTGCTATTAACCTTTTCAAAGTTTCCAGCATTGGCATTAAGTGCTCCTCTCTGAAGTTTCGTTATGAGATGGCACAGTCTTTGACCTATTCATGTTAAGTGTTTTCTTCCTTTTGCCTAAAGCCCATAGACTGCCCTGCCACCTGGCAAGTTCCAAAAAAGATTATGCAGAAAACAGAAGGTAAAGCTGTCATGAAAAGTGAGCCTTTTCCTCCTCCTTTGGAGCACACAGACAATATCCTTTCTCAACTAATAACCACCCACGGACTGGTTAGCCTTCTGACTGACTTTGGCAGCATCAAGCTCTCTCCCATGCCAATTTAGAGTAGCCCCTATGTGGGAATGATAATCTGCCTTTTGAAACTTCTTTTGATATGCATTTAAAAAAAACCCCGGATATTAGGAGAATGAAAGTGAACAAAATGGAATTAAATTGGAAGCTAGATGTTTTGTGATACAACATAGGGTTTTCAACGCAGGAAAGTATTGATCATGACATGTCTCTGGCAGGGAAGAAAGATTTATCAGTGTTAAGGGAAGGAGGGAGCCGAGATCCTACGAGGCAATTTCTCAATTCACCTAAAGGAAGGGTGATGCAGCAGGAAGGAGTAATTTTGGTGCAAATTTTATCTAGTGAGTAGTAGGATTACACCCTAGTGTTTTATCACTCTTCATCATTTCCATCTTTTCCACTTTCAAATAATTTCAAATGACAGATAATTCTAAGCCATCATCTTGAGCAAAACAGTACCAACTTGTGTTTGAATCCCACACCTACCACTGAGGAGCTTTGTGAGCTCAGGCCTGGGTGCTAATGTCTTTGAGGCAAATTATCTTCATTAAATGAGAATATTAATTTATATCTCATAGAGCTGTTGAACAGACAAAATGTGAAATATCTGGGAGGAAGCTCCCTATAAAGCAATACACAAACATGTGCATTGTTTTTACATTGTCCTTTGACTTTCAGACACGAGCAAACAATATTTGTAAATGCTCAAAGATGATATCATTAAAGCCAAGGCTAAATCAACTGTGATTCGAATGACCTGTGTGCATGAGGGTGGCCTTACGTGGAAGATGCTCAGGTTCGATGTCATTATGCAGATCCTGGGTAAGGGTGACACCAAGAGATGGTGAGCAGTACTCAGAAGCCCTGGGAGAAGGGATTCTGAATACTTGAGAGAGCTTAGCAACAGGGAGAGCATGAATGAGTAGGAGAATGAACGTGTGAGAGAATGTTGTCTGTAAAACAGCCGGAGCTGGTGCTGTTCACTGTAGCTCTCCTAGAAGATGCCAGGGAGGGTTGGCTGGAGAAATCTGCAAGGATTCAACTAGCACCTTCCTACTTCCAGTGGGTTGGTTTTAGCACCTTCCCATCTACCTCTTTTGGTTTGCATTGTGTTCCCCACTCCGCGATGATGTTAAAGTTCTGACCCCCAGTTCTTATGTATATGACTTTATTTTGAAATAGATAATGCATTGAATAGAATGCAGATAGATTATCTAGATAATCAAGAGATGAGGTCATTAGGGTGGGTGTGACTGGTGTCCTTACAAAAAGGGGAAATTTAGATATAGAGGCAGACGTGCAAAGGGAAGAGGATGTGAAGACACAGGGGGAATGTCACCTACACACCGAGGAACACCCGAGACTCCCAGAAGCTACATGAGAGGCATGGAATAGATTCTCTTTCGCAGCCATCTGAAGGAATCAACCCTGTCAACACCTTGATTTCAGACTTCTAGTTTCCAGAACTGTGAGATAGTAAATTTCTGTTCAAAACACCAGTTTGCGGCAGCCCCAGGAAGCTAATACATCACCCTTTGCCTGAGAAGCAAACATTGCTGAATTATTTGTCTGCTTCTTCACTGGCGATCTGCTTCCACTGGAATGTAAACTGCACAGGAGCAGGGACCTTGTCTGTCACCACCACAGCACCTAGAACAGTGCCTGGCAAGTAGTGGGTGCAACACAATCAATATTTGTTGAATGAATTGTTACTGTTGGGCCCAGCCTGCTGAGCAACAAATGTAGTCATGACTGAGTCCTGGTTCGACTGAATTAAGTGAAGCCCACATTGTTAATGTGTGATATTCTCTTGTCTTAATTATAATCACAGATTTGCTCTGGAAAATTAACTGCAATCAATAAATAAGACATCCCCCAATAATAGATATACTGTGCTCTGATCTGCAAAGTATATCTGTTAATTAGGATGGCCTTGCTGTTGTTCTCATACAATCAAAGTTGGATTATAAATATTTAAAACATAAATGCATGCAAAATCAATACTAAGCACTTATATTTAGCTATTATATTACTTCTCTAGCAAGGAGGTAACTTACCCTTGGAAATCAACAATTTGTAAGATCCATCTAAATTATTCTGGTGAGGCTCTATATTAGTTCTCTACTGCTGCCATAAGAAACTTCAAAAAAAATTAGTGGCTTAAGACAATATGAATTTATTCTGCAGGTCAGAAGTCTGAAATGGTCTCATTGGGCTAAAAATCAAGGTGTCTTAAAGGCCGTGTTTCTTCTGGAGGCCCAAGAGGAGAGCCTATTTTCTTGTTTTTTCCAGCTTTTAGAGGCCATCTGCTCTTCTTCATGGCTCATGACCCGCTTCTGTCTTCAAAGCCAGCAATGGTCATTCAAGTTCTTCTCATGTTGTCATCTCTCTGGTTCTGAGATTTTTGCTGTCTTCTTACCCATTTAAGGGGAATTGTGATTATATTGGGCCCACCTGGATAATCCAGTATAATCTCCTTATTTTAAATTCAGATGACTAGCAAACTTAATATCCCTGTCGTATACCATAATCCACTCATAAATTCCAGAGATTAGGATGTGCACATCTTGGTTGGTTTTAGCACCTTCCCACCTGCCTCTTTTGGTTTGCATTGTGTTCCCCACTCTGCGATGATGTTAAAGTTCTGACCCCCAGTTCTTATGTATGTGACTTTATTTTGAAATAGATAATGTATTGAATAGAATGCAGATAGATTATCTAGAATGCAGATAATCCAGGAGGGCATTATCCAGTCTACTATAAAGTCATAGAAAATAGCTGGCCTTGTTACCTTATTCTGCCCACCATGGGTTCCATATGTTGGTGCTTTCAGCATACAATATTATCATTAGGTGTCAGAGGGCTGTCTCACACCCCTGTGATGTCACATTCCAACTGCTAATCTTGGGGTTTATTTATGAGATTGAAGCCAGATACAGGTGTCGAAATAGGTCCAATAACAGCTTCTAACAAAAATCTGTTCTGTAGGATATTAATAAAGACTACACAAGATATTAATAAAGACTATACAAAAAAAGGATTTTATGGTCAAATCACATTGGGAATGCAGATTAAACAAAATTAATACTGCAGTTTATTTGCTGAAATACTTCTAAATGCCTTTATCAATATGCATTGTGGTTTCTCAGGAGGGATACCATGGCATGTAGGGTCTTCCAAATTTATTTGGCTACAGAAAGCTTAATACCACAGAGCATTTTGCGGGGCTAATGATCTGCAGAACATGCTGTGAGACATTCTGGTATAAAAGCATAGTACGTACTAAGGAAAATTAGAAGCCTCCCTGGGCTTGAGAATACATAGCAAATAGACTTCTAGACCTCTTGACATTTTATTACACTGGCAGTTCCTAAAATAAGTGAACATTCATTTGTAGAATGTGAATAATTCTGCTACTTAGGAACCTTCATAGCAGGAGACTGTAGGAGGCTGGCTTAATATCCCCTTAGTTCAGCATGTTCAAAACAGAATTTAATCATCTTCTCCCTCCTTCTCCCTAATCTATGGGGTTTTTAAAGAGATCATTATGTTAAAATGAAATCATTAGGGTGGGATCTAATGCAATTTGACTGATGTCCTTATAAGAAGAGGAGATTAGGACACAGGCAGGTACAGCAGGAAGACCATGTGAAGA
>RJWJ010044248.1:0-12257 GCA_004363605.1 Indri indri | reverse complement strand
AAGTATATGCTTTCCTATATACCAGCAATGAGTGATTGAAATTTGAAATTAAAAATATAACACTATTTACATTAAAAATAAAAAATGAAACATGTTTAAATCTAACAAAATATGTATAAGATTTAGATGAGGATAACTATAAAACTCTGATGAAAGAAATCAAAAAAGATCCAAATAAGTGGAGTAAAATTCTGTGTTCGTAGTTTGGAAAATGAAATATTGTTAAGATGTCAATTGTTCCCAAATTTATGTATAGATTCAACATAATCTCAATCAAAATCTTGCAAGCTATTTTGAAAATATTGACAAACTGACTTTGCAGTTTACATGGAATGGCAAAGGCCCTTGGAAAGTCAATGCAAAACTGAAACAGAACATACTTGAAGGCCTGACATGACCCCACTTTAAGAGTTAGTATAAAGCTACAATAATCAAGATAACTTGGTATTAGAGAAAGTGTAGACACATAATTCAATGGAGCAGCAGAGAACCCAGTAAGAGAACCACGCAAACACAGTCAACTGATCTCTGACAAAGGAACAAAAGCAATTCAATGGTGAAAGGATAGTCTTTTCAACAAATGATGCTGACACACTGGATGTTCACATGAAAGGAAAAAAGTTATATTCAGAATTTATACCACACAAAAGTTAATTAAAAATGGATCATATAAATATAAAATGCAATACTATAAAACTTCTAAGAAAAAAAAACAGTAAAATGTCCATACGGCTTTGGGTTTGGCGATGAGTTTTTACATACAACACCAAAAGAATGCTAAAGAAAGAAAAAAAAATAATAATTTAGACTTAACTAAAATTAAAAACTTCTGCTTTTTTGGAAGCTCAAAAGATAGGTTACAGACTTAGAGAAAATATTCTTTCACAAAACATATGTCTGTTATAACTCAACAATAAGGAAAAATGACACTTTAATAATAGGCAGAAAGCCAGCCACCTCATCAAAGACACCATGTAGATGGTAAATAAGCATATGTAAAGACGATAATCGTCATTTGTTACTAAGCGATTTTAAGTGGGCCTATACATCGATTAGAATGACTAACATTGAAGACACTGCGGACACTAAATGCTGGTGTGGATGCAGAGCATCAGGAACTCTCGTTCATTGCTGGTGGGAATGCAGAATGTTAAGCCACTTTGGAAGACAGTCTGGCAGTCTCATACAAGCTAAATATAGTCTCCTTATATGATCCAGCAATCTCATTTCTAGGTACTTAACCAATTGATATGAAAATTTATCTTCATACAAAAACCTCCATAAATGCTTATAGTAGCTTTAGCCATAATCTCCAAAAGTTGGCTGCATACAAGATGTCCTTCAACAGGTGAATGGATAAACAAACTGGTGCATTTATACACTGGAATATTATTCAGCAATAAAAAGAAATGAACTATCAAAGCACAAAAAATATGGAGGAAACTTAAATGTATATTGTTAAATGAAAGATGCCAATATAAACAAGCTACACATTGCTTAATTCCATTATATGATGTTCTGGAAAAGGCAAAACTGTAGAGGCACGAAAGTGATTCATGATTTTAAATGTCCCAGGGGAAGGGGAAAGAATAAATATATATAATGCAAGAACTTTAAGGCAGCAAAATGACTATATATGAAACTGTAAAGTTGAATATAAGACATTTATGCATTCGATAAGACCCATATAACTTTATGGCAAGAAGAGTGAACTTTAATGTATGCAAAATTTTAAAAAATCATTAAGGAAGTCAGGGACACAGGAAAGAATGCAGGCTGTGAGAAGTGAATCTAATTGTGGTTTATGATAAATGTATTAAAGAACCATAATAAAGGGGTATCAGGGAAAGGGTGCCCTCCAAAGCCGACTTTGGAAATGAGTAGAGTCTGTATGACTAAAGGCAAAAGGAGCTGCCTTTAGCACTCTGCTCTAGTTAATGGCATTTCTTCCCATGGGAGTTTGGATTAGCAATTATAATACTGCTGTACACAGACACAAAAATGAAACATTTAAGCAAGTGATGGCAAATAGTGGGAGATAAATTTCTCACTACTGAAGTGGGAATTTACAGATTAGCAAGAGAAAGAAGCTAGAATGAGCCATGTGGTAATGGATTAGAGTTGGAGATGTTATGCAAATCGTGTTTACCTTAATGTAGTTATGGATGGTTACATATAGAAATATTTCAATATGTATGTATATACAAGTGTTAGCATAAACATACGTTTTTCTCTGTGTCAACTGAGAAGGCCTGAAAGAAGCAGCATCTCAGTAACAGAAGGCATATCTATTTCCAAGATCTTGGTTTTTAATACCATTCTTCAGTAAAAGAATCTAAGGCTCCTTGGAGAAGGGGCTGATTCTTGCGGGAAACATACAAGAAGATCCTGGAGCACCCTGCAGTGCTACAAAGTAAAGAAGTGCTCACACACACACACACACACACACACACACACACACACAGACTCTGTAGGGGCATGTCAAATGAGCACAGAGCTCTCCATGACCAAACCTGGAAAAATTTGAACATCAAAAGATATATCATAATACTGGATTATAACTCAAAGTATAAAATTAACATCCTTGAGCCCATACTGATATAAATAAATGATTGAATAAATTAATAAATGGGAAAGTTTAGACAAATCTTCCATGCAGAAGAATTCCAAGTCATTGCTATACTCCACCCTCAAGGAGGGGAGTGTAGTTCCCTGCTCCTTAGGTCTAGACTGCACAGTGACATCTTCCCAAGTGTGCAGGATACAAAGGAGAGAAAAACAATGGCTTTACAGTGGAGAACACTGACAAAAACTTCACCCAGGAGATCAAGATCACCACAGTCATAGACCATGTTTGTACTCTGTACCCCTCATAGGATGTGATGAACATGGCACTTACCTCTGTGGGCTTCTTCCCAACAACCCACAGCCCCAGGACGACCACAAGAGAAACATCAGACAAACTTTAGTCCTTAACACCGTCATTAAAACAAATATAAAACAAGAAAACAAGGAAAATATGAGAAATTGCTGCAGCCAAGGGGAGTTTAAAGTTTGACACATAAAATATTCCACTAAAATATTATTAATGTGATTGGACATTTTAAATGTATTTATTTGCCATTAGCTCTCAAAATTTAAGTATTAATATAATAATCTCTAAACCCAACTCCCTACATCTCAAACATTCACAAATTAATTCTTTTTAGTTCTAAAATTGTCCTTGTGTCTTTCTGTCAGTACTTCTCAAATGGTTTTGCTTGTGATAGATGTAAGTTTTAATAAATGAAACTTTGACCAGCGTCATTCCCCTCTCTCCTTCGCCCAGCCCTTGGCGACTACCATTCTGCTCTTGCTTCTGTGAATTGACAATTGAATTCCACATATAAGTGAGATCATGCAATATTTGTCTCTCTGTGTGACTTATTTCACTTTGCATAGTGTCCTCCAGGTTCATCCATGTTATGGCACATGGCAGAATTTCCTTATTTTGTAAGGCTGAATAATATTCCTGTGTGTGTATACACACATTTTCCTTCCATCAACAAACGTTTAGGCCATTTCTACATCTTGGCTATTGTGAATAATGCTGCAATGAACACAATCTTTCTGAAATCCTGATTTCAGTTCCTTTGGATATACACCCAGAAATGAGATTGCTGGATTATATAATAGTTCTATTTTTAATTTTTTTGAAAATTTCAAACTGTTTTCCGTAGTGGCTATACCAATTTACATTCCCTCTAATAGTGTGCAAAGGTTGCCTTTTCTCCACATCTTCAGTAATGCTTGTTATTTTTTGCTTTTTTTGATAATAGCAATCCTGATAGGTGTGAGGTGATATCTGATTGGGGTTTTGATTTGCATTTCCCTGAAGACTGGCATATCTTCTTTAGAAAAATGTCTATTCAAGTTTTCACCCATTTTAATCAGGTTACTTATGCTTTTTTTGTGGGTTTTTTGTAGTTTGTTTTGTTTTGCTGTTGAGGTGTATGTGTGTCTTATATATTTTGGATGTTAACCCCCTATCAGATATATGGTTTGCAAATTTTTTCTCCCATTCTGTAAGTTGTCTTTTTACTCCATTGATTATTTTTGTTCTGTTTAAGATCTCTTTCTTTTTTTTTTTATTTCAGCATATTATGGGGATACAGATGTTTAGGTTACGTATATTGCCCTTATCCCCCCTCCTCCCCGAGTCCAAGTTTCAAGCATATCCATCTCTCGGATGGTGTGCATTGCACTCTTTGTGTATGCATATACCCGTCCCCTCCTCCCCTTCCCTATCCCCCCTCCCCCCTGCCCAACATTCAATAGATGTTATTCTTATATGTACATTTATGTGTTGATCAGTTAATACCAATTTGATGGTGAGTACATGTGGTGCTTGTTTTTCCATTCTTGGGATACTTCACTTAGTAGAATGCATTCCAGCTCTATCCAAGAGCATACAAGACATGCTATATCACCATTGTTTCTTAAAGCTGAATAGTACTCCATGATATACATATACCACATTTTATTAATCCACTCATGTATTGATGGACACTTGGATTGTTTCCACATCTTTGCAATTGTGAATTGTGCTGCCATAAACATTCGGATGCAGGTGTCTTTGTTATAGAGAATCATTTGCTCTTTTGGGTAGATACCCAGTAATGGGATTGCTGGATCGAATGGTACTTCTAATTGTATGTCTTTAAGGTATCTCCATATTGCTTTCCACAGAGGTTGCACTACTTTGCAGTCCGACCAGCAGTGTATGAGTGTTCCTATCTCTCCGCATCCATGCCAACATTTATTGTTTTGGGACTTTTTGATAAAGGCCAGTCTCACTGGAGATAAGCGATATCTCATTGTGGTATTGATTTGCATTTCCCTGATGATGAGAGATATTGAACATTTTACATATGTTTTTTGGCCATTACTCTGTCTTCTTTTGAAAAGTTTCTGTTCATGTCCTTTGCCCACTTTTTGATAGGGTTGTTTGATTTTTTCTTGTTGATTTTCCTGAGTTCTAAGTAGATTCTAGTTATCAGCTCTTTATCAGATTTGTAGCATGCAAAAATTTTCTCCCATTCTGTAGGTCGTCTGTTTGCTCTTGTGACAGTTTCTTTGGCTGTGCAGAAGCTTTTTAATTTGATCAGGTCCCATTTATTTATTTTGGTTGTTGCTGTGATTGCCTTTGGGGTCTTATTCATAAATTCTTTGCCTAGGCCAATGTCTAGAAGAATATTTCCAACATCTTCCTCTAGAATTCTAATAGTTTCACTCCTCAGGTTTAAGTCTGTTACCCAGCGTGAGTTGATTTTTGTGAGAGGCGAAAGGTGTGGATCCTGGTTCAGTCTTCTACATGTGGCTATCCAGTTTTCCCAGCACCATTTATTGAATAAGCATTCTTTTCCCCAGTGTATGTTTTTGTCTACTTTGTCAAAGATTAGATGGCTATTTGAGGATGGTTTTATATCTGGGTTCTCAGTTCTATTCCACTGGTCAATGGCTCTATTTTTGTGCTAGTACCAAGCTGTTTTGATTACTACAGCCGTATAATAAAGTTTGAAGTCTGGTAAGTTGATACCTCCCATTTTGTTTTTATTGCCTAGAATTGTTTTTGTTATGTGGGGTCTTCTCTGGTTTCATACGAAGTGTAAAATTAATTTTGCTGCATCTGTGAAGAATGATGTTGGTATTTTAATAGGGTTTGCATTGAATATGTAGATCACTTTGGTTAGTACAGACATCTTAACAATGTCGATTCTGCTGACCCACGAGCATGGTATGGTTTTCCACCTGTTTATGTCCTCTGCTATTTCCTTCCTCAATGTTTCATAGTTCTCCCTGTAGAGGTCTTTTACCTCCTTAGTTAAATATATTCCTAGATACTTTATTTTCTTTGTTGCTATTGTGAAGGGAATTGAGGCTTTGATTAGGTTCTCGGTGTGACTGCTATTGGCATATATGAAAGCCTCTGATTTGTGTGTATTGATTTTATATCCTGAGATATTCCTGAATTCATGTATCAATTCCAGGAGCCTCTTAGTTGAATCCATGGGGTTTTCTAGATATAATATCATTTTATCAGCAAACAGTGAGAGTTTGATCTCTTGTGTTCCCAATCGTATACCTTTAATCCCACTCTCTTTCCTGATTGCTGTGGCCAGGACTTCCAGCACTATGTTGAATAGAAGTGGAGATAGTGGGCAACCTTGTCTGGTTCCACTTCTAAGTGGGAATGCTTTCAATTTTTCCCCATTCAATATGATATTGGCTGTGGGTTTTTCATAAATGGCTTGTATCATTTTTAGGTAAGCCCCATCTTTGCCTATTTTGTTAAGCGTTATTATCATAAACGGGTGTTGAATTTTGTCAAATGCTCTTTCTGCATCTATTGAGAGAATCATATGGTTTTTGTTTTTGCTTCTGTTTATGTGGTGAATTACGTTTATAGATTTGCGTATGTTGAACCATCCCTGCATCTCTGGAATGAAGCCCACTTGGTCATGATGGATTATTTTCTTAATAACCACCTGGATTTGGTTGGCTAGAATTTTGTTGAGAATTTTTGAATCTATATTCATAAGGGATATTGGTCTGTAGTTTTCTTTTTTCGTTGCATCCTTTCCTGGTTTTGGTATCAGGGTTATGTTGGCTTCATAAAATCTGTTGGGGAGGAATCCATCCTTCTCGATGCTGTGGAATAATTTCTACAGGATAGGCACCAGTTCTTCTTTGTAGGTGTGGTAAAATTCAGGTTTGAAACCCTCTGGTCCAGGACTTTTTTTTTTTTTTTTGGTATGTTTTTATTGCTGTTTCAATTTCGGTCCTTGATATTGCTCTTTTCAGGAATTCTATTTCTTCCTGGTTGAGACTAGGGAGGCTGTGTGTTTCTAAAATTTGTCCATTTCCTCCTCATTTTCCAGTTTGTGTACATAAAGGTTTTTGTAATATTCATAAATTACATCTTGAATCTCCATGGCATCAGTTGTGACTTCACCTTTTTTGTTCCTGATGGAACTTATTAGGGATTTTTCTTTTCTGTTTTTCATTAGTTTAGCCAAAGTTGTGTCAATTTTGTTTATTTTTTCAAAGAACCAACTTTTTGTTTTATTAATCTTCTGTGTAGTTTCCCTGCTGTCAATTTTATTTAGTTCTGATTTGGTCTTAATAATTTCCCTTCTTCTGCTGGGTTTGGGGTTGGCCTGTTCTTCTTTTTCCAGTTCTTTGAGTTGATTCATTAGGTTGTCTATTTGTGATCATTTTGACTTTTGGATATAGGCTATATGGAAATAAACTTTCCTCTCAGGACTGCTTTGGCTTTGTCCCACAGATTTTGATAAGTTGTGTCACCTTTGTCATTTAGTTCAAAGAATCTTTTGATTCCATCTTTACTTCCCCGTTTATGAAGGAATCATTCAGCAGAAAGTTGTTTAATTTCCCTGACTTTGTGTAGAGATGAGAGCTTCTGTTGGGGTTGATTTCTGTTTTTATTCCACTATGATCTGAGAAGATGCATGGTATAATTTCTATTTTATAAAACTTTTTGAGGCATGCCTTGTGTCCTAGAATATGGTCAATCTTAGAGAATGTCCCATGAGCTGATGAGAAGAATGTGTATTCAGTGGTTTTTGGGTAGAATGTCCTGTAAATGTCAGTCAAGCCCATTTGTTCTAGAGTTCCGTTTAAGTCCATTATTTCTTTGTTAATTCTCTGTTTGGAGGATCTGTCCTGTGCTGTCAGTGGTGTGTTGAAGTCTCCGACTATTACAGTGTTGCTGTCTATCAATTTGTTTAGATCAAGTAGAGTTTGCTTTATGAATCTGGGTGCACCTAAGTTGGGGCATACATATTTAGAATTGTTATGTCTTCTTGTTGAACTGTACCCTTCACCGTTATATAGTGACCCCCTTTGTCTTTCATTGCTTTTGTTGATTTAAAAAGCAAGTTATCTGATATCAACTCTGCCACACCAGCCTTCTTTTGTCTTCCATTTGCTTGAAATATTGATTTCCAGCCCTTTACTTTGAGTCTAAATGCATCCTTGCAGGTTAGATGCATTTCCTGGAGACAGCAGATGGTTGGCTTGTTGTTTTTTTATCCATTCAGCCAGCCTATGTCTCTTGAGAGGGGAGCTGAAACCATTCAGATTTATAGAGAGAACCGTTAAGTGGCGTGAATCACTGTTCATGCTCTTGGGTTGCATTTTGTTGCTTTGTTTTCTCTCTTGAGCCATTGTGGAATCTAGCCTTTGATCTTTAACTTTTGAGTGGTTTCACATTCGAGAGTGTTTATTGTGCTGATCCTTGTGTAATTCTGTTTTGAGTACTTCTTAGAGAGCTGGTCTTGTCTTGGTGTATTCCCTCAGTATTTGCTTATGTGAGAAAGTCTTTATTTCTCCTTCATGTATGAAATTTAGTTTAGCAGGGTACAAGATTCTAGGCTGGGCATTATTCTGTTTCAGAAGACCGAGAATGGGGCCCCAGTCTCTTCTTGCTTGTAGGGTTTCAGTTGAGAAATCTGGAGTTATTCTGATGGGCTTTCCTTTGTATGTTACTTATTTCTTTCACCTTACTGCTCATAGAAGGGCCTCTTTAGTGGCTATTTTGGTCAATCTGATGACTGCATGACATGGTGTATTCCTATTTTCATTGAATCTCCCTGGGGTCCGTTGAGCTTCTTGTACCTGCATATCTAGATTTTTAGCAATGCCTGGGAAATTCTCCTCTATTAATTCTTCAAATAGGTTATCCAGCCCTTGAGTGTTATCTTCTTCACCTTCCGGAACCCCTATCACCCTCAGGTTTGGTTTTTTCACATAATCCCACATTTCTTGTAGGCTTATTTCTTTTCTCTTAATTTTCTGCTCAATCTCTGTGACTGACTTATTTAATTGGAAGGAATTGTCGTCAATCTCTGAGATTCTTTCTTCTGCTTGATCTACCCTGTTCTTGAAGCTTTCCATGGTGTTTTATAGTTTCCTGAATAAGTTCTTCATTTCCAGGAGATCAGTTTGATTTTTCTTTAATATTTCAATTCCTTTAGTGAATTTTTCTTCCAAGTCTTGGATTTTTTTTGTGGTTTCTTTGTGTTGGTTATCCATTTGCTCTTGCATATCATTCAGTTTTCTTACGAACCATGTTTGAAATTCTTCTTCTGTCATTTTAGTGTTCTGAGTTTGGTTAATGTCCATTGCTAGGGAGCTGTTGTTCCTCTTTGGGGGTGTGCTTTCCATTTGAGTCTTTATACTTCCAGAGTTCTTTCGCTGGTTCCTTCCCATCTGGATCAGTTGTTCCTTCTTGCGTTTAGGTTTTCATTTAGATAATGACACGCCCTGTTTAGTCTCTGAGCCAGTAGGTGGTGTTTGTGGGTGAGATTTGACCACACCCTTTATGATGAATCAGTAGATGCAGTACATGCAGTAAAAGCATGTGCAGGATGACCTCCCTGTCAGTAGGTGGCATTGGCAGGGAGGAGCGTGCTGTTTTTGGGTCCTGTAGCTAGCTCTTCTTCCTCTAGAGAGGCCCTCTTGTGCCTTGGGTGATGGATGGGGCCCTGGGATTTCCAGGTGTGTCCTTGTTCTCCACCTCAGTGGGGGCAGGACTGGGAGTGAGTCTGGGTGGGGCTGGGTTGGGTAAGCCTGCCCTCAGGCTCCACAACTGCTCTTAGCAGGGGTCAAAGGTCTGCTCTTTGTTTCTGTGCAAAGCTGCCGGGAGGGGCTGAAATGGTTCCACTCAGCTGAAAGTCTGGGCTTGGGGGGTGGGGTTGTCCAAGCCCCGCACTCTGGAACAGGTCTCGCTCCCCTCCACTCTCCCCCTGTCCGTGGCCTCTCCCAGGCCTCTGCCAGCAAGCGGGACCTCAGGCCAATGGATCTCCCCTGGCTGTGATGTGGGCCGGGTGGTTCCCTACCCAGCATCGTAGCCTGAGCTGGGTGCACAGCCCTCTTTTGGGAGGAGGGCTGCTACTCAGGCATGCTGATCTGCCCCTGAAGGCCCACACTCTTCAGTAGGCTCTTTCACAGATCTCTCCTCTGTGCCCCAGGGCAGTGCGATTGTGATCTGGGTATACGGGGTCTGGTCTGCAGGCCTGTCCCCTGGGCCTTGGAGATTGATTCCTGACCCTGCCAGGGGGAGGGGTGCTGGTCTTGAATCATCTACAGGGTGCCCAAGCTGGATCGATTTCATTCCACCTTGGGATTTGCCCCTCTCTCCTGGAGTTCCCAGGCAAGCAGCACCTGGGAGGGCTGGCAGGTAGGGAGCTTGCAGTCTGAGTTTCCCTCAGTCTGCTGTAGAGCCCCAAAAGGAAATGTCCCATTCCTCAGAGATGCCTCCGTGTGATGGTTAAATTGTCTCTCTGGGCACCCACGGATAGGGAGGGGGAAGGAGAGAATGGAGTAGTATGGCATCTGCCGATAGGCTTGCTTCTGCGCCCAGGGAGGTGCCCCGAGGTGGCTGGGAACTCGGCGCCCTGTCCGCAAGTGGCCACTGCTCTCTGGCGGCAGCCGTCTCCGGGCTGGTGTCGGCAGGTCTCTCCAACCGCTCAGGAGCCCACCAGCAGTCCGAGATGCAAGGGAGGGGGAAGTTCACCGCTCCACCTACCCTTGTCGCTGGTCTCCAAGCCTCTCGGGACCTTTCTCCTTCCAGTTCTCCACAATGTCTTCCCGTGGAGTCTCCTGTAGTTTCAGGCACCCTTCCTTTTGACCCTCACCTGATCTATGTTTCTCTGCTAGGTTATTTTTTTCTCTTTTTTCTAAAATTTGTCTTTTTTGCAGAGACACCCTGACTGGCGGCTTTTCTCATCCACCATCTTGGCTCCTCCCTAAGATCTCTTTCTTCATTGGAGGTCATGAAGATATGCATCTTTATTTTTTTAAAATGTTTAAAGTTTGGTTTCTCAAATTTCATTTCTTAACCTATCTTAAACTGATCTTTGTTATGATAATGTGTGGTGGGAATCTATCTTTTTCCATATAGATAATCAATTATTTCTGTACCAGTTATTGGATTGCAAATCCTTTCACCACTGCTCTCCTAGCCTCGTTCACTGGTATGTTTCATTTTCTTCTTATGTGTGGGTCTATTCTAGGGCACTGTATTCTTTTTGTGTGTGTGTTTTTTTGATACATGTATTTGTGAGCCAAATCAACATTGTTATTGTCCTTCCTTTACTCAGGAGTATCTTAGCTAGTCTTAATCCTTTGCCTTTCACTCACACACACCCGCCCACACACACACACCCCACATACACAATTTCATGTGATTATATTGGGACAGCAGGAAATTTGAGGTGAATTGACATTTTACCACAGTGAGATTTCTTCTTTATGAATATGGTTTATCTTTCTACTATTTAGATCTCATTCTCCATTTTTTTAATTGAATATGAAATTGAAAAAAACGTTATATTTTATTGGATTAAATTCTATGTCTTTAATTTTTTGGCATAATAATTATATTTTCAAAAACTACTTTCTGCTTATTTCAGAGGACTATAAATCCAATTGACACTTTTTATTGATTTTTAGATCCAGCATTCACATTCAATTATAATTCTCATATCTTATTTAAAAATTTAAATTAGTTGATGAATTTTGCCTCAGTGCACTTTCTGGTACTCCTAATATGTCGGTGAATAGAAGTTGTGATATAACAATATCATTGTTTTATATCTGAATGAAATATTTTTTCATTGATTATAATATGTCCCATCTGAAAGATGTAGTCCTACTATTTGTAGTTCAAAAGTAGTTTTTAAACAATGTATACAGCATATTGTTGCATAGGCCTCTGAAGCCAGTTCGCCTGAGTTTTGAATTCCAGTCTTGATCCTTACTAGATGTGAGACCATAGGTAAACTACTTGAACAACCTATGCTTCAGTTCCATTACCTGCAAAATGATGATATGAATAGTACATACATTATAATATTCTTGTGAATATTAAATGATTTAATTTATGTTGCCTTATGTACAATGATCTATGTAAATATAATCATATTCTTCTTCTTCAATATTTTGATTAACATAAGTCAATTTTTAATATTGAGCTTATTTTGGTTTTCTGGGAAAAAAAATGCTCCTGGTCTTTCTTACTCCAAATTCTCTTTGCTCTTTTTTAATTGATTGTAGACAATTGGGACACATAGGAGATTAAAGAGAAGAAAAAATTTAAAAGTAATGGTGCTACAAAACACTATTATCAGGAATTGGCATTGTTATAATTTGGACATTTTTTATTCGTTTTTCTTAAAATTGACATTAAGTAT
>RJWJ010044247.1:0-12253 GCA_004363605.1 Indri indri | reverse complement strand
GGAAAATTTATAGTTCATTGTGAAGCAAAAAGTCTGTAATTTTGAGGTGAAGGGGAGTAAAGCCTAGGTACCAGTTAAATCTCTAAGGACTTTTCTTCACCATTTTGTTACTCATTAATTGTAAATTATTATTCTATAGTTGATTTCCATCCCTCTCATCCATTCCCACTGTCCTGCTGTTCCCATTCTCTCTGCTTTTCGTCTTGCTCACAACAAATTCAGCTTACATGCAATTACCAAAAATACCTTTCCAGCATGCAAATCTGACCCTGCTCCTTTCCTGCGTGTAACCTGCAATTTATTTGACATGATGACATCCTGACATCTTAGGATGGCTCTTCCTCCCTTACTTACACCTATCAGTTACCTCTCTGGTGTTATCTCCTGCTGCTTGTTCTCTTGTTCTACAGGTTCTACCCGTAACCACTTATATTTTCCCTCCACACCCTCATCACTGCTTCGCACTTGGATACGCTGGCATGAGCAAGCCCTCCTGTCTGGAATGCCCTTGCTGTGCTTCTTCACCCAGACAACTCGAGCTTTTGGATTTATCCTAAGAATTGCCTATATCAGAAAACTTTTTATTTTGCCTACACCTACTATGTGTTAGATAAATGTTCTCTAACACGCCTTTATCTAGCAATTGCCAGATTCTACTTAAATATGCTCCTGTGACTATATCTCCCATCAGTGCATTCTTCTAAGGCAAAATCTGTTTTCTACATTCTCAGTCCTCATAACACCTAATATAGGGCTTGGCACATGATGGGCACTCACCAAATGTTTGTTGACCTTAAATGTCTCTTTTTCTGATCTTCTGTATTAGTTAAGACTCTTTGGTTGAAGGTTAAAAAATGAAAAAAAGCTGATATAAACTGTTGTCAAAAGAAGGGTTCAGTGACAGTATGCAGGGATAGAGTATAATTTCTGGGGCGAGGGGAGCTCGGTGGAGTCTGTGGGGGTTGGAACTCCAAGGGAGTGAAGTCCCTTCCTCTCTCTGGGCCCTCAAGCTTTCTCAACCCTGTTTCTTTCCAAGGGTCTGATGAATTCTTTCCTCAATGTCTCTCTGAGTATCATCTTTCCCTGCCTCTAAGTACAATGGAGATAAAAGATCCCCACAGCCCAAGTTCAACCCACCATCTGAGCGCAACCTAAAACCTCTGAGTCTTGATTTGAAAGGGAAAGAATCTGACTCTTCCTGTTTGTCTAGCCAAGGTTCTGCTAGAGGGGCAGGAAAGACCATGCAAACTTATCTGGAGAATACATTCACCCATTTATTTAGGTCTGTTTAAAGAGAAGGGTCTGCGAGCTGCACAGGTATTTGAAAAAAAAGAAAAAGCAGGTCTAAGCAAATGATGTGCACCCAGATTAGGCATTCTAGACCTAAGCTAGCATTTCCCAAAGCATCGCCATGGAATATTAGTTCCACAAGGTGATAGTAGTTGATAGGAGAAAAACAGAATGGTAACAGTACAGTAAGTAAGTTTGAAAAATGTTTGGTTAAATAAACTTAAACCTGTTTCTTTACTGAAATACTTCTCGATGACTTTATCATGCAAATGTGATTTGTGAGATAGAAAAAGGAATATCATTTGTTGCATTTTGTAGATTTATTTGTCCAGAGAAATATTTTCTCCCCTCAGGAAACATCTTGCTGCATCAGGGTTCTATGGAATATACTTGGAAGACACTGAAGTACTCTAATGCTAATTATCTCACCGTGGTGGTGAAAATACATACTAATCGATACATTATACTCCATCAATTTATAGTAGTGGCATTCTCTGGACTGTATTTAGGAGTCTTTGAGGGGCTTTAAATTTCTCTTCCTCCCTGTCCTTCTCCCAGCTAGTAGGAATGGTGATTTTTCCAGTGACCATCACTTAGGTGGAATTTTCTCTCTGTGTTCAGCTATAGGCCTAATTAAATGTTTGCTATGGTTTTAACAGATTTAACTTAGGATGTGAACATTAGTTCTTCTCTAGAAGTTGTTCCAGTAAATAGAAATGAGTTGGGCAAACAAAAGCCATGATTGTTTGCAGGAGCACCACCCAGTACATTTCCATGTTTCCATGTTAATAATTGATTCAGACCCATTCACCAAGTACTTATTGAGTGATCGCCTGGTTCTAGGCTCTGGGCTGAGCATTTGTGATGCCAAGGTAAATAAGACCAGAACCTAACCTGGAGGGGTCACATTTTAGAGGAGGAGACAGACGCATCAGCAGATAACTTCTGAATGTAATAAATGCCTTGGTAGGAGAAAGTAAATAACAAAGACTTAGCACAGAAGAAGGAAGGGTTTACTCTGGGGGAGGTTACAGAAAACACTCTCCAGAGAAAGTAACATCTATTCCCCCTTTTGATGAAAGGTAAATATTTTTAATGAAAAGAAGAAAGGAAACCTAATGCATGAGTAGGAGAAAGAAGAATCATGGACAAAGCCCTGGGGTTTGCTAAAAATCAAGTGACTGGCCAGGGAAGTGAACCTAGGGCAAGGGACTGAGGAGGAATGTCCAGAAAGCTGAGAGAAAAACAAGGAAGAAGGATGCCCAGGCAGACAAAGGAGGAGAGAGTTTCAAGAAAATTAAAAAGAGGGAGCCAAAAGCATGAAATGCTGCTGCAGAAGATCCAACAGGATGCCAAAATCATTTTTTCGAGGTTAATTCTTCCCACCTCGGGCTTGAGTACACTGAGGGTTCCCAAAGACAGCCATGCGGGCTCTGTCAACTCTTTCCACTCTATGCAACAATGGAAACCTCAAATTTACCCATGATAAAATAGCACAGGCTGTTAGTGAATAAATGCAAACCTTCTTTAACAAAAATATTTCAAAACCTGAGAATAAAGGGAGGAGATGGAAATCAAATGGGTCTATGGTGGGTAATATGTTTGTAAACAGTTGTATTCGAATTTCCATTAAAAAAAAAGTGCACTGAGAATGAGATGACCTGTGATTTACATTGGATTCTCTGACTAAGCAACCGTGCGAATTTAGGAAAGTCATTTCACCAGCTGGACCTGTGTTATCTGTTCCGTGCTGAGGCTTGACCGGAGGATCTCTGTGGGTTCTTCCAGAGAATCTGAGGTCACTGGGAGGCCTTTCGTGGAGTGAGAGACTTCACACTCTGTTGCCATACTAAAATTTGCAATGCACCCTTTCTTCCTTCATCACGGTTCAAAGAGGAAGTAGAATTTCAGGCAGAAGTTGGAGATATCCTTGAACAAAGCTGAACCTAGTTGGGTCTAACTCGTGACTGGAGAAGGAAGAGGAGGCAGGAGATTTTTTTCTCCTTTACTGATCAAGAGGCTTCTGTGACTTGCTGACTGGCTTTGGGCAAATTTTTTCAATTCTGTGTATTAGTTATCTATTGGTGCATAACAGACTGCCCTAAAACTTCATGGCTTAAAATCAAAATAGACATTCATTTTCTCTCACTGCTGCTGTGGGTTTTACCTGAGCTTGCCAGATGTTGGCCAGGACAGTACTGGGGCTTTTGTGGGGCTGGGAACCCACTTCCAAGGTAACTTTCTTACACACCTTGCAAATCGGAGCTGCCTGTTAGAGGGAAGCTTTAGGCTTTTACCGTGTGAGCTTCTCCCCAGCGCTGTGTGAGTGTGCCCTCTGGATATGGTGGCTGGCTTTCCCCAGAGTAAGCAATTCAAAAGATGACCTAGCCCCAGAAGTCACACATCTAACTTTGCTTTACTTATCAGTCACACGGGTCACCCTTGATGCCTTGTGGGAGGGGACCACACAAGGGCATGAGTCTCTCCAGGAAGGCATCACTGGGGGTCTTCCTAAGCATTGGCTTCCACACTCTGTATACTTCGCTTTCTTATGATAACATGCAGATGGGGATGCTTAGTTCTTTACATGCAGCACAGGATAGGCCCACTTAGGACACATTAGAGTTGTCTGTCTCTCATTGTGTCTTTCAAAGTAGAATTGAATAAATGGTATTGCAGAGAGCCGGACTCACTGCTCTGGGAATGAGGAGGAGGAATTCCCTCTGGTTGGGGAATGGCTCCATGAAGAAGATGGAATTTGAACTAGGCCTTCAGGGATATGTAGGGGTTCAACAGTCAGAAAAGATTGGGATGGAGCATAGTGGTGGAGAAAGGTCATTTTAAACACAGGCACTGGCAAGAACAGGACTCCAAGGTAAAGGAAGGTGAGGATTGTTTAGGGAAGCAGAGCTCTCCTGAAATGGAGGGTGTGCGTGCATTTGGGTCATTGCAGAACATGCTGAGTCAGAGAGGAGAGGAAACGGGAGGGTAAGTCTGTAAGTGCAGCTGAAGAACCTGCTACACAGTCAGGTTCCCCCACACACCAAAGCCAGGATTGAAGGCAGAACTCATTTTCTGAGCTAACTTTCCTTTTTGGAGATGGTGTGTTTAGTAAATGGATTCCTGAACTTGAGTCATTTGCATGTAATTGCTGTAACTTTACTCATCCACATGTATGTGGTAGGCAGCCTCTAAGATGCCAACTATGACTCCCACCTTTTGGTAACGCCTCCTTTGTGAGTGTGGGGCTGAACTTACTGCTCACTTCTAGTGATAGAATGTCCTTCCCTGATGTGAGCTGCCCCGGGGAGGGGCCCAGGAGGCAAGGAACTGAAATCTTCAGCCAACAGGCAGCAAAACGTGGAGGCCTGCAAGTTGCCGTGCGAGGGAGATTGGAAGCTGAGCCTGCCCTGGCGGAGCCTGGAGAGGACAGCAGTCCCTCTCCCCAGGCAGACACCTGGAGTCCAGCCCCGGCAGAGACTCTGAACTCAGGGCACCAGCTAAGCGATAGCCCACCCAGAATCCTGACTCATGTAAACCATGAGATAATAAATGTTTGTTGCTTTCAGTGCTAAGTGTTAAGTTTTGGGGTAATTTGTTATACATCAAGAGATAATTCATACATATGTACCACCCATACAATTATTTACTTAAAACATCTGTCTACAGATCAGCTTACTTTTTCACACAAATATATTTATTTAAGAAAAACTTTATACTTCAAACGTAAGAGGATGGTATCAATTTCCATAACAGAAGGTTAGTGTAAGGGACCTAAAATCATCTATTTGCTAATAACTACACATTTATTACCACTGCTTAATAACATCACTAATATTCCTTGAGGGATATCAGCTCATTGAAAGTCAGCAGGTTTGGTTCCATGTCCACCTCTTGTTAACTCTGCAATATTAGGAATGTTCCAGTAATGGTTTGAGGCTTGTTCTCTTCATTTTTGAAAGAGGAAATTTGTATCTATTTTACAATATTTTTTTAAGATGAAATATATAGTTATTGTGAAAGCACCTACTAATGTGAACAATGACAATAATGATAGCTGTCATTCTGTTCTATCTCTAACCATGCTGCATGTACTGCAAGAAACTGTTTATCAACTTGTTCAAGATCACACAGCTAGTGCAGTGGTAGAATAAGAATTCTCATCCCGAGTGTTTTCATTACACAACTCCTACTCTTCGTTATCACAGTTTACAGGCTACACACAGTTAATATTCAGCCAATGATGTTCTTTTCCTATTGCTTAAGAATGAAACTCTGCAGCTTTCCTGCATCTACTTTCAAGTAATATGGATTGCATATTTTTCTCAGCCAGTTTCAACTCCATTTCTGGGCTCACTCACCATTTACTAATGGGGTGGTGGTCAGGACCCCATTTTTTCAGGTTTACAGCAGCTAGTCAAACATCACTCCAGGTCAATTGGAGATGTCTGGAGTAATGACAAAATCTATGCCTTCAATTTCTTAATTAACTAAATATAATGAAGTCTGTTAATTGATCAAACAGGGTCTCCTCTGGAATTAATTAAAAAATTATGGGGGAGGACTTGATGATTGATCCAGAATTCATAAACCTACTGGAAATTTTATGAAAGCCCCAAATGAAACACTGTTCTATTTTACAAATTAATTTATGATATCAATTCCAAACTTTTTTGGGGGAGGGGGGTGATGGAGTGGCCTAGTCTACCTCTCAGGATACTGTCTGAGGAAGGCTGTCACTGACTTTCTAGTGTAACAATGACCTTTGAAGAGTGTCCAGTGGCTTTGTCATGCACAGGTAGGTTGGGGGCCTTTTACAAACTCCGTTAGCATCCTTCCCCCACAATTCCTGCAAATGTCACTACCGACATACCATTTTCCATGAGCAGTGCCATTTTCTTCTGTCTTATAGAAAATGTAAATAAGAGCATGCTTAGAAGACTTTGCAATGTTTTGAGCCTGTTAAAAATCAATATGCAAAACCCAAAGGCTTAACGTGGTTCCAAGAAAAGTCCTACAGCTTCTTCCCTGCAAGCCTAAAGCACCTAGGCACACCCATTCTCCTTCTGGAGGAGCTATGGGTAAAGTTCATGTTTTTGCCTTCAAGGAGCACCCAGGCCAGCAGAGACTATGGACATGCATAGACAAGTCCAGGAAAGGGGGTTTGATGTTCAGACCTGCGACTGTGTGTGGAGCCGCGGTAGTACGTGCAAAAACGTGATTATTTCTACCCTGGAGCCTGAAAATCTTCACTGAGGGGTTGAGGCTTGAGCTGAGCTATGAAAGAAGAGAGACTGTCACCAGGCAAACTTGAGGAAATGGCGTGAACCCAGAGCACCTGAAGGTGAGGGCACACACAACACACTCAGGGAACAGAGAAGGTCCACGATGTCTACAGCATTTTATTGTTCTGGGTCTTGACACGTTGGAGGTGATAATTGTTCTATAACAGGCCTTCTGTTACATTGGCTAAGCCAGAATCTTTGTGATAGGAATTTAAAATGCAATGTGTAAAAAAAGAAATGCAATTAGCTATTTTACATTGTGTTCACAATCCAAATTAAAAAGGGGACTTGATATAATTATGTAGAAAATAGATGTTAATAAACACCAGTTTGGGCTGTAATTATCTGTACATTCCTGGAGAAAGGTGGTATAGAGTCTGCATGAACAGGGTAAGAGAAAAGAAGGATTGTGTGTCAGTTACTGGGCTACACGCTTTATTTCCACTTTCTGATTGACTCCTTTGACCGCTATTCAAGAACGGTCATATGTTAGGCCCAATTGACAGATGGGAAATCAAGACCCGTAAAGTGAAGTCATGTGTCAAAATTTGCACAGTTGATCACACTTTGCTTGATATGACTCCAAAATTCATGCTTCTTCCTTTTCCCTGCATTTCATTTTATCATTAAAGTTTATTTTTTATTTTATTTTTGTAATTTCAAGGTGTAGTGATACCTGGATTCAAATGCTAGCATCTGAAAATTTTCTAATAACTATTCTGGTTCCATGTAATTTAGCTAACAATATACTTCAACAATATGACTGCCAACAAAATCATAGAGTGGTATGTGCAACTTAGAATATCTGATTTTCATAATCTTAGTCTGAAAAAAAAAAAAAACCCTGCCAATTAATTCAAAGCATGAAACTAAGCCTGCTAATATTTACCCTTCAAAATTAGAAACTACCAAAATTTACAATAGGGAAAATTGAGTAAATTATGCTATAATATCATCATGATATATTAAACAGCAAATGAAAATAAGTATCTTCAAAGAGTACAAAACATATTCAGAAAAAAATAATTTGCTTTGAATGTATTATTAAAATGTTATATAGTAAGCATGTATTTTAATAGAAAATTCTACTTCGTGATTATTTGTAGCTGAGCAGACATAAGGTAAAGACTCCATATAAATTTTACATTCCCCCGTATTTGAAATAACATCCATTTGCCTTAAGGATAAAGTACAATAAATATCTCTAAATAATAATATCAATGCATGATTAATTAGCCCTCTGATTTTAAAAGCAAAATGAATAAATTCCAGGATATTTGTAGCGAGAACAAAAAAGCAGACGTGGGAATGAGCTTTCCAAAGCCAGCAATTACTCTGAGACACCTCTTATTTTCAGCCACAGTTTCTGCGGTTACTTTTGTCACTTTCTTTGCCCTTTGTGGTTCATCTTATTTTGTGCAGACTTGCATGATGCCCCATCTGCTGTGATTCACCCCGTTCTAATTATGCAGCACACATCCTGTCTCTATAAACCAAAATTTTATCAGTTTTTATAATTAATCAGAGCCTCCCAGGTGAAAGATGCAAATGTAACATTTAAAAAAGAGATGTTGCTGAAAGTAACTCCGCACAGGCCTGAATGCATGTGATACCATGGTGATGTGGGACCGAGGAAGAACCCACAAGTTTAACTCCCTCAGTTTCCTAGACGGCTGCTTGGTCCAAGGCAAGAAGAGCAGCCTCAGGGTCAAGTCACTTGGCATCTGGAAGCAGTTCTGCCTTTTACTACTTACGTGTCTTGGACACATACTTGACCTCCCTGACTCTCAATTTTCTTTTAAGATGACAAATAATCTCTGATTATTCCAGGTCTATGTGAGCCTAGCCTCTCCTTCTTAACTGAGTCACTTTTCCCTTCTGATTGAAATGAATCATTAAATCATTCAACAGCTATTATTGAGCACCTATTTCTCTGAGAACCAGGATTTGGAGACCTGGAGTCCAGTAATAGTTCTGCTGCAGAACAAATAAGGCCTGACCACTCATTTTCCTTTCTACTTCTATGTTAGCAAACATTTATATAACATCTGTGAGGTATCAGGTACTGTTCTAAGCACCTTACAAACATTAATTTATAATCTCCATTTTACAGATAGAAAAACTGAATCACAGGAAGGTTCAAGAACCTGCTGAAAGTCACATGGCTAGCAAGTGTTGGAGCTGGGATTCAGAGTCAATGCATTTAACCATGACCAAATGCTGTCTCTCAGTGATGTAACATACCTCCCCTATTACCCCCAATAAGGGATAGTGGAAAGAACAGACTTTTCAGATTGGAATACGTCCGGGTACTAAATAATAATTGGTACTGAATAATTCCTACTTGGACCATCATTAGCCGTGTGACCTTAGGCAAAAACAGACACTTTCTGATCCTCAAATTTCTCATATATAAACTTGAGATAATGATACCTACCTCATTGAATTGTTAGGTGGATTAGGAGACATAATATCTTCGTAAAGTACCTACCAGAATATGTGAAATATGCAGAAGATTCAAATGTGACTCCCCTTCCCCTTTCACGAGATAATTAATATGGAGAAGAGACATGAAAATTTCAAGGGAAGGTCTATAAAATTAATTGATAATAATTACTGCTTTGTATTATGAACCTTCTACCTGCCAAACACTTTGCATATATACCATCTCCAATTCCCATGAGCTAGCCCAACAAGATTCGTACAATTCCCCCAACTTTAAAGATCAAAAGACGGAAGCTCAGAGAGGTTCAATAACTTACTAAGGTCAAAGAAAACCCTCGACAGAAGGATTTGTCCAGGGTGGTTCTTATGCCAAAGCCTCAACCCTTGCTGTCATTATATATCTAGTTAGACTCCTTGCTAAGGGTTGCCTAACAAATCCATAAGCCTCTTGAAGCCAGGAAACAAGTTTAATAGTTTTTGTGTGTGACTCCCATTCTAGCCAGCATTATAAATGCCAAATGCACAAAGTAAAGTAGCATTTGAATGGGTGAGTAAACAAAACATCAAAGACCCTGGGCATACCAGCCTCTGGCTCTGTTTGGTTTCTCAGGTGAGCAAAGGACAGGACCCTGTACTGACCATGGAACTCTGTTGGACCTTCTAGAATGAGTGTGGCCTCCATGCCAGGAATAGCAGGACCCACGGACTACAGTCCAGAAGGCACCTGATACAGCAAACAGGAGGCCTCTTCTGTGGCTCCAGACAAAGGTGAAACCCCATGACCTGAGCTGTCCTGGCTGTGAGATCCTCCAGTGGAGCGATAAAATAGGAAACTTCCAATTCTCCTTATCCCCAACCGGTACTTTTTAACATTCAGGGCCTCTGGCCTCCTACCAGATCAATACAGCATGATCTCTCTCACAGAAATCACTTAAAAATGATGCCCCACTGGCAAGGTAAGCAGCTGATCAGATTCTTTGAAGATCAATGGCTGCACCCTCGGGAGAGCCAGACGCGTTGTTTCCTTATTGCAATTTGAGGATTGTACTTACCCTTACAAGGAGGGTACCCTCGAATGCTTAAGTAGGTGGCTTTTGATCTGGGTCTTGAAAAGTAAGAATTCTGCAAGGGAATACAATACAGGCTGGGAACTGCAAGAAGGAAAAAACCAAGCAGGTGATAGCCTGAATGCTGACAGTAAAACTGAATTTACTAAGCATCTATTTAGATCCATGTACTAAGCAGGCAGGTGTACATGCTTACAATAATGCTAGAAGGTAGTTTTTTATCTCCATTTTATAGAAGGGAGATCTGAGGCTCAGAGAGTAATGTTAGGTAACTTGCACGAATTGACTTATCTATTCATTGATGCAGGGTTTGCATGCAGGGTTAGCTGACCTGAATCATACTCTTTCTAGAAAGACAAACAAAATATAGAGGCTGGTCTATTTAGCTCTCAGACTCCATTCTTGGACACTTGTTGATGGGAGAAGATTTTTGCTTGTTTCTTTATTTTTCAAGTGACAATTTTATAACTTGGTAAGTGGTGTGGTCTAGAGTTACAGATGGGGATTTAGAGAGATTTTCTTTCAGGAGGAGAGCTTGTAGCACCTCTATTCTTCGTTTTTGGTCCTTAAAAAAGCTGACTACTTTTATAAGAGCAGAGAATTTCAGGTGTTGATATGGAATTTTAGGAGAAAATACTGCTTACATATCTGCCCTTGAGTATCGACTATGTTTCCCTCCAGTAGGAAATTATTATTTCATGTATCTATCCCTTACTCACCAAATAAGTATGTAATACTTCCTGGGCACCGAACACTGTTCTACTCACTGGGCACTAAGCTGACAAGGTGCCCTCTAGTTCTGTCCAAAAGGACTCACTCTCAAGAGTTTAGAGCAGACAGACAGGCAAATGAATCCACATGAGTGAAAATGCTCGAGAAGGCCAGAGAAAGTAGTAAGTGATGCTGCCCTGGGTGCAGTTGCATGGGAGGAAGAGCCCAGGATGTTCCAGAAGGTTCCTGGAGGGTGAGATAGGCTTCAGAGCTGGGACAGGGGCTGGGGAGCAGCCCAAGGACCTGGGAGTACATTGGAAACTGGAGACCGTGGTTCCAACTTGGGCACTTGAAAAATGAAAGGTCACCCAGATTGTGGTTTCCTGCCTCAGAGGGCACCTTGAGCTTTCTGTTTGGGCAGAAATTGGCTTCTCATGAACAACAAAGTTCAAACTCACCAGTTATAACCCATCTGCTAAGGCATTGGTTCTGGTTAAAACGTAAGGACTCACAGAGGTTGCACTAATTTTCAGTCCCACCAGCAGTGTAAGAGTATTCCTGTCTCTCCACATCCTCGCCAGAATTTGTTGTTTTGGGATTTTTTGATAGAGGCCAATCTCACTGGGGTTAGGTGACATCTCATTGTTTGCATTGATTTGCATTTCTCTAACGATTAGAAATGTTGAGCATTTTTTTATATGTTTGCTGGCCATTATTTTGTCTTATTTTGAAAAGTTTCTGTTCATTTCCTTTGCCCATTTGTTGATGGGGTTGTTTGATTTTTTTCTTGTTGATTTTTTTGAGTTGTAGATAGATTCTAGATATCAGCCCTTTATCAGATGTGTAGAGAGCAAATATCCAGCAATGGCACTATTAGGCATCTACCCAAAAGAGTGAAAAACATTCTATGATAAAGACATCTGCACCTGAATGTTTATGGCAGCACAATTCACTATTGCAAGGATGTGGAAACAACCCAAGTGCCCATCAATTCATGAGTGGATTATTAAAATTTGGCATATGTATACAATGGAATATTACTCAATCATAAGAAATGACAGTGATCTAGCACCTCTTGTATTTTCCTGGATTAAACTTAAGCCCATTATCCAAAGTGAGGTACCACAAGATCAGAAGAATGGGCTCCACTTGTACTCGCCATCAAATTGGTACTAACTGATGAACGCTAGGGTGCTCACATGGCAGGAATACTCTCCAGGGATTAGGGGGATGGGGGTTGTAAACCCACAACTAAAGGACACGGGGAGCATTGTAGTGGGAAAGGGCATGCCTCTAACCCTCGCTTGGGTGAGGCAAAGACATAAAGTGCAACCATAATGTTTGTACCCTCATAATACCCTGGAACAAAAAAAAAAAAATTGAGCACACAACCCCAATATATGTTTGTTTAAAATTTGTAAATTAAAATAAATAAATAAAATTTGTAAATTATAG
>RJWJ010044246.1:0-12260 GCA_004363605.1 Indri indri | reverse complement strand
GCTGAAGTTTATCAGTGGTCTTCAAATCTTGAGTCCTCAACAGTCCCTCAAAGATTTTCCATCTATAGTGTCTAAGGTGTAAGTTTACAAGGAAAGTCTGCCTCTGATTAAAGCTTCTGTCAGCAGAGCTATCTCATACCAACACTCAGGCCGCCTCTCAGCTGCTTAGAATCTGCCCAAAGAAAATAGTTTTCTTCCTATCCCCTCCTGGGCCTTTGATATACTGTGTCTTCCTAGTTTGTCTCTTATACTCTGGGCCCAAACTCAGCATCCACTTGCTTTTTCTGGTCTTCCTTTGTATCCCCAAGATGACCTAGTCGCATTTCACAGCATTCCCTTTGTGCATCACTCTTTGGCATTTTCTAAAGCTTTCCTTCTCCAGAAGACCCCATTTCGTGAAGCAGGCTCTGCTACATCCTAACTGCAGTTTCCCATTCAGATTTACAAAACAAGTCTGTGTGTTTAAGGCAATCCTTAAGCCTGGAAAATTTCCTCATCGGTTCCTATAACTACTCTTAAGATTCATTTGTCAAGTGTTCACAGAGTGCTGTCGAGGTGCCAGGTGCCGTTCTAATGCCAGGGATCCAGGAGTGGAAAAGGCAGACATGGCTTTTTCTCTGAAGCCACTGCCAGTTGTAATGGGGGTGAGGGTGGAGAGTCAGATAATATGGAATAAATAAGCAAAGCATTTATAGTTCAGAGATGGTGCTAGGAAGGAACAAGAAAGTCACTAGGGGTAGCAACTACTCCGTCTAACACAGATGCCGCCCCACAGTTCAAAGCGCTTTCTGGAGGGTGAGTGGGGGGCACCTAATGTCGCTAATGACTGTGAGCAGCGACAGCTCATGTTCTAGGCCTTTCTCCACTTCGTAGCTTCATAAACAAACCGTCTTCCTTTTTTTTTCAATTCCCTCTGTCCCCTGCCTTATGCCTAGTGTTAATAGGTGCTAACTGGCAAGAACATTGTGGCAAAGATGATCTTTCACAAATTGGATCTGACTGTCTCTGGGGAGCTCTTGCTCTTTCTTTATTGCACCTTGATTTCCTTGATCATTTGGGGCCTTATTGACTCTGCAGGGTCTGCTAAATCACTGGCTCAGTCTCCTCCACCCAGCTCCCGGCCTGAGCTCCACAAGCAGCACGAGAGGCAGGTCTCCTCCTGCCCATCTGTTGTTCAGGAACTCTGGGCTGCCTCCAAACATTCGCTCTCTAACTGAATGTGCCATGTCCTTGGGCTTAGGTCTCTTGTCTTTTTTCCTTTCTAAACTACTTCCTCAAGTATTCGGCTACAGTAGGAATGTATATGTGGATATAGTTCTACGCAGACAAAAAGCTCCAAATATATGGCTGGCCTCCCAAGGAGCCTTCATGCCTTCAGCAGCTGCGTATTTTCAAGTTGCTTTGTTATTCTTGGCAAAGAGACCAGACCGTGCTAAAGGAATTAGCCGATGGACTGATCTCAGCTAAGGAGCTTCTTCCCTCTGCCCTCCCCCAACCCCAGTGTCTGGCCCAGTCTAGGAAAGACAGGGAAGCCCCACAGAGATGGGAGACCCGATCAAGAAAGCAGGATAGGACCCGCCCAGAATTTCTCCCGGACAACAGTACCATGAGACATATCAGAGAAGCGTTTAGAAAGCAAATACGAATCGCTCCTAGAAAAACAAAAACAAGACATTAAACAGAGGCAGAGAACAAAAGAAACCACTGGACAAAACCAAAGAGAGGGAAAGCTGTTAGAAGGGTACTTTGTTTACCTATCGGGTACAGGGAACACTCTTCTGGTGACAGGCACCCTAAAAGCCCCTACTTAAACATTATACAGGGTATCCATGTAACAAAAATTTTTTACCCCCTTAATATTTTGAAATAAAAAAGAGAAGAAGCACTTTGGTGCACTCACTAGCTCAAGACTGGGAAAAAGGAAAGTATTTAGCAGTATAGGGATGTGCACCTGTTTATGGGCTGCTACCTGTTGTAGAGATTCGCAAGATTCACTATTTATTTAAAGGTCCGCAGGAAAACCAGTTTAGTTAAAAGGCTCTCAGGGCAGAGCCCTCCTTCTTCTTTATTTTCTTCCCTTGACCCCTGAGCCCACTTCAAGGCTATGCACCTGACAGGTGCTCATAACTATGCGTTGATTGAATGAAACAGTCTCGTAATTGGCTCAGCTCAGAAAAGGTTTCCCGTGGCTCAGACCCCACCCGTCCTGGCTCTGCACCACTGTAATAGGATGACTGTTTTCTCAATTGCTTTTCTAAAGCAGGTTCTGCTGCCTTCCTAATGTTTGATCTCCTATCTGAGATTCAAGTTGAAAAGCAACCAACCCCTTTTGGCACTTGGTAGAACCCCTAGGCTGAGTGAGTCTAAGTGAGAACGTGGCATAGGACAGTGGTCTGCACAGGATTTGCTCCAGGCTTGGAGGATTCTTGAGAGTTTTGCCTGAAGCATGGTCTGGCATTGCCTTCCCAGGCTAGCAGCTGGCCCTTGATGGAGTGGCTAAGATAGAATATTCCCTGACTGACCTTGCATTGATGCCATAAAAATTCACAAAGCAGCAGAAAATAAATTCATGAAATTATGGAACTAGAGGTTTGTTATTGTCTTTCTCCCTTTAGTGGGGCCTGACTGAAAAGAAGTCAAATGAGTTGAGTTGCAGCTGACAAAGCTCTGGTCTTTAATCTTTGGGGAAGGAGGAGAGGAGGAAACTAACATTTTTGGAGTCCCTACTATGTGCCAGGCACACTATATATAACATCATCTTTAACTCTCACAACTCCAAAAGGTAAGACGTATCATTCCCCACTTGGGAAAACAGAGGCTCAGAAACCAGGTATTCAGGCAACATGGCCCAGGGAGTAGTGATTTGGCTGTGTTAGAATTCAAACCCAGGTCTGTCCGCCTCAAACCCCATGTTCTTCCTTCCCATTACTTGAAACACAATGGAGAATTTAGAGTGAGCTTCGGCAGAGTTGTGGGAGGCCGGATGTAGGACCTGGGGCCACCATCTTTCGTTTGACTCACCACCTGTATTGACATTGGCCTTGGGAAAATTGCATTAGCCTGAGTGATTTCAGCTGCCTCATTGGGAAAGTGACTACAGTAACGTTCCCACCTGTCTCTTAGGGATGGTGCAAGGAACAATCAATCATGAACATGATTGACATCCTACAGGGAAATTCTAGAACATTTAGGCAGGACAATGCAAACAATTTCTGTTCCCAGGGATTTTTCTCTCTCTTTCTTTCTGTCTTTAGACTTATCTTCACACATGTATTCATCATCAAATTATTTACTGAGTGTCTGTTATGGGATAGGCACTAAGTTAGATTCTGGGGATACTGCAGTGAACAAAGTAGACTAGGTCCCTATCTTCTTTAAGTTTGTAATCTAATGAGAAAGTAGAAAATAAGTAAACAAACAGATAAATGTACAGTTGAAACTGTAGTTAAAGGCCAGGAAGTAAGGAGTATAGGGAGAGAGACTAACAGGACCCCAAGCTTATATAGGATCAGAAAACCCCTGCAAAGCTCCCTAAGAAATTATTAGCCGTGATTGCCTGTGGGGAAGGCACCAAAAGCCAGGAGCCAGGAAGCAAGTGTTACTTTTCAATGTGGCCTTCTCTACTCTGTGAATTTCTTTTTATCATAATTATGTATTGCTTTTATAATGAAAAAATACTAATTATACAGAAAACTTGGTGTCTCATAAATCGTGATCTCAGTAAGCTTTGCTTTTCTTTGTTGTCTGCAAAGAACTGTAAAAAGGTTCATACAATCCCATGTCAGGTACAGATATATTTGTACCAAGCAAAGCCAAGCACATCTCTCTGTTTCCATGTTGGGGGAAAGTGAGAAAAGGCTAAGCAAAATGTAGCTGCAGTCTTGAATACAGGTCTCTGTGGAGCAGCCAGGCTGTCCCCGCCTCCACGGGGAACGGGCTGGATCATTGACTTCTGAACCCCAAGAGAAACAAGTCCATCTGGGTTGGAGACTGCCAAGAAGTTATCACGGACAATCTGGTTACCCTTGAGAAATGGCAGCCAATACATTACTTTTAATTAAGAGGCAGTACCAAGAGGACTAAAATCTATGATTCACAGGGTACTAAAACTACAGAAATTAAAATGAGGCAAGGAAAGAATAGAAAAGCTGTGAAACTAGGTGAGAAACAAGAGGTGGCCCATTAACAAGAGTCAATGGTGATAAAACTCACAAAACAAGAATATTAGAAGTAGAGGAAGGATTGAATTCACAGACAGCTGCATAAGAAAAAAGTGCCAAATAGGCTTCGCTCATCATCGGATTGGGAACCATAAGATTTTTTTAAAGCTAGTAATTGCAATAGGGACACATTTTCTTTTCCTGTCATTAAAAAAAGGGAGTGGGGTGTTAAAAGGTCTTGCTAGATGAAAATCACATCAGAGGGGAAAATATCTGTTGTATAAAGTGTCACAGCCCCTGAGGGACAAAATGGTGTAATTGTTCTTTGTATTTACATAGCTCTTTCCTCACAGGAGGGCAAAGAAACTCACTTCTCGGAACTTCTGGAGAAAACATCTGACACTTTAGTTTTCTTTCTCATCTTCTTTTTCTCTCTCTCATTTGGGCTTGGAATCTAAGGTTTCCACGTTGTAACTAAATTGCAGCAACTTCCAAACCTCTTGAATATTCTCACAGCTGTCAAAGGGGTGGGTGCCTTTTGGTTAATGTGTCAGATTCAAAAGCTTCTTTTTTATAAAATGTTTCCAAGAAAACGCACTGTTGTTCTAATTGTTTAATTCACACTGTCATTCTATTAATAAATTGTTTAATTTGATAAATTTAATGCAATGTAATTATTTGAAAGTGGATTTGTTTATGGTTTGGAATCTTCTGCACCCATAACTGGAGTATAAAACTCTGGTTTGTGCTGTATTGTTATTGTTGTTGTTGCTATTTAGAAGTAGCAGTAGTCATAGTTTCACTAGAATGAGGTTTTAGATTTCAGTTTGCTGTGTTTGACTGACATCATCTTTTGGCAAATAAAATTGATGCTAATAGCTATAATTGGGGTGACTAATCATCCTGGTTTGCTGGGGCCTGAGGAGGTTTCTGGGATGTGAGATTTTTAGTTTCAAAATGTATCAGTCATGGATAAACAGGGAGAAAAGTTGGTCACCTTATCAATGCTATGTGTTATACTTAATTCTACCAAAACAAAAACAAAAACAAAATGAAAAAGCAGGCATTATTTTCCCATTTTCAGGTAAGGGAATTGAGACTCAAAAGGTTAAAGCAGCATGTCTTGTTACAGCTACCTGATGGCAAAGGCTTGCTCTAAATCCAGGTCTGTCTGGCCCCAAAGCTTATGCTCTGAACATTTTCATCGTGCAGGCTTGTGATGCACAGATTTAAGAAACTGCCACATTGTGACTGGGATTACAATCATATATATTCTGTGACTGTTCCAGGAATTTTGTAGCCTTTGACTCTTTACTTAATGAGCTTGGAAATCCAACTACTGAATTTTCGCTTAGATTTTTAAGCTTAGAAATGCAGACTGGAATAGAGAACAGTGTGTCATCTTTAATAACCTTTTGTGACATCTTGCTAACAATCTTTTCTGAAGAAAAGCATTTCTGCAGTCTGGAAAGTTTACATTTCTATTCTGGAAAGTTCTGCCACTTCCCGCCACTTTGAGGGGCATGATGCCGTTAACCTGGCTCACGTCAAAGATGGCCTCTGTGTCTCTCTCTCCTGCCTCAGTCCTCAGAGCTTTTATGTAATAACACCCAGGATGGAAGTCAGATGGAACTGGCCTCACAGTGGCCACACTTTAGGAAACAGAATCGTTGACTTTTTTCGTCTGTGTGTGTATGTGTGTGTGTGTATGTGTGTGTGTATGTGTGTGTGTCTGTGTGTGTGTGTGTTTATGTGATTAGCATGCATAAGGAAGTCCAATGTGAAGTGGGAAGATGAAGTAACTACTCTTAGGAAAAATGTCTTCAAGGACAAGAGGAGATGGTTGTAGATGGATAACCAGAAATGTCTAGTTTGAAGGTTGTGAGACTCTGTGAGCTCTCTGCTTTGGGGAAAAAATAAACTAAGAATCTTTGCCAGCCCTGGTGTCAGTTCAGGCTCGGAAGATCTGAGTGTAAGACTGAACCCTAAGCAGTGTTGCTTACTGGTCGTTAAAGCAAGAGTCGGCTGACAAATGCAGTGTGCTTATTCATTCACTCATCCATTCACCCATTCATTCCACCAAAGTTAAATTGAGAGCGTACTCTGTCTCAGAACTGCTCTAAGCACTGGGAACCCAAGGAGGAAAACAATAAAATCCTATTTCGTGAAATCAATAGATGAGCATAGAGTCAAAATTATCCTTGGACATTCCTCGAATCACCCATAAAGTATTATCTTAGGTCAGGTTCCCCAGAAGCAGAGCCTGAGATGAGGATTCTTTTGGAAGTATTGAAAATGTACTCTCAGGTGAAACCTGCACGGTAGTGGAGGAGGCAGGGCAGGCAGGGGACCGAGTCCAGCCAATATGTGAACTCAACTGAACAGCTGTAGTCTGGCCTCAGCCTGATCCCACAGGGAGCTCTGGAGCACGCCTGGTATCATAGATTTATAGCCCCTTGAGGCAAAAGGGCCAGACTTTTGTTTCCCTAACAATCAGTCACGGGCTATGGGCCTCTCCAGGAGTTAGGGTGTAACCTATTGGCATCCCTGGGGGAGGTGGCTCCAATCAGATGAGGGCAATTCTCCAAAGCAGGTTGCTGTGTGAGCAGTTAGCAGCCAACACTCAGAGTCAAGGGCATATGGAGAGGGGCTTCGCCAGCAGCTCCACCGGCACACAGGATTTATGTGACACATTAGAAACCTACAGAGCAACTGTTAACAAATACAGCAGAACAATTTGTTTTTCTGCAGTGGTGCCAGAGTCCACCATTTCTTTGGGTGCGCGGCAGAGGAAGTAGCTGGCGTGCGTTGGGGGCCGCAGTGTATGAAAACTATGCACCTCCCGACACCCAGCACGGGAAGGTGCTCACACCATGAGGGTCGCTCCCGCGGGACCTGAGACGGACTCTGTTTCCAGGAAGCAGACTGAGAGATGTCATTATACGGGCTGTTTGGCAGGAAGTGCCCTCGGGGTCAACACCTGTGGAAAGCCACGGCAGCAGGAGAGGGCGGAGGGAGAAGCTGAGCCAGACCCGGGCTGACAACAGCCGCAGCCGCCCGCCCCAGGGGGCGCTCTGGAGCCAGACCGCTTGGGGGAACTGACCTGTTTGGGGCCCAAATGGCCGTGCCTTATGCCCCTCCATTTACCACCTCAGGAGGGGCATGAGCTCAGGTGACTTGGCTCTCTGCAGCTGAGGCCACATTGAAGGGACAACTGGAGGCTGTTGGCTGACTGTTCTCCCTGCAGTGGGTATTGGCAGTGCAGCCACTGGTGGACGCGACCTTGTGCTCATTCCCAGCGCACAGTCCTTGAGTGGAAGGGGTGCGAGATCGCCCCTCACTAGTTAAAGTTGTTTTCTATTTGGGGGAGTGGGGGTGGGGACTGGGTACATATGCTTTAATATTTAATATTAATTCTGGACCTTTGTCATTGGTTTATCTTCACTTAGAAGTGGATAGTCTTTCCAAGTGTTTTTTTTTTTTTTTTTTCATTTTTGGTTAGTGACAGGCATTACCTTATTTAATTCTTAAAATAACCTTATGAGGTAGTTAATATTATTATTCCCCATTTTATAAACGAGCATTAGAGAGGTTAGAAAAAACTTGCCCATAGTCAAATTATATGCCAATATTTGAACCAAGGTCTGTCTGACTCCAAAGCTCAAACTCTTAACCACTCTGCTAAAGCCAACTATGAAACCTTTCACATTACCCTTTGATGGACCTTAGGTTTAATAATTCATTCATTCATTTGATAATGTTTTAAGCCAGGCTCTGTGTTGGGTTGGTTCTAGAGATCCATTAGAGAAACCTCTGGAACAGAGTTTATGTGTATGTGTTCTTATGGGTCATTCTTCCTGCCTCTGAGTGTGTGTTTCGTTGTGTGTGTGAGTGCAACGATCTCAAGAGATTAATGCAAATTTGAGGACCTTTGGCTATTTCCTAGTAACTCAATGCACTGTTTTAAACTTTCCAACAGGCTAAAAGAGATACTAAGAGAATGTCTGCAAAAGAAGTCACCATTAATGTTACAGACAGCATTCGACAGATGGACAAAAGTCGAAGAATCACAAAGAACTGTGTCAACTAGCAGAGTGTCCAAATAGAAAGTGGACAGACTTCTTTGTTGCTCTTCACAATCCTGGATCCTATCAAGGAAGCTTGAGGAAGCGGATGCCCCTTGCTGAACCTGAATGCTGCTGAGTGCCCTGAGAGACTGTCTTACCTGGCAGCAAACAGCTGCCTGAGTTGTTGGGACCTTCTGAGTCCCCTGTTTATCGCGTAAATATATTGGCACAGTGCTCACGTATGCTAATAAACTGCAGACATGCAGTTCAGTTTGCCTCTTTGCAACTCCCGTAACAGGGTCTGGTGTAAAAGAGCTAATGCTACAGATCAGTTTATGAGGCGGAGAAAAGCAGAAGTGGGGCTCCTGGGTGAAAGATCCGCACCTTAGCACTAAGCTCTCCTGGCCACAAAAGTGTGTTCGGTTTCAGGCATGCTTATTCTTTCCTTTTTTTCTTTTTAAATACCACCATCCTAAAACTTACCATGTTCACTGAAAAGCTGACTCTTGCCCAAATCTAAACGCAGATATACAAGAAGTCAAGAAACAGGAAAACTCCCTATTATCCTTGTTTTCTTAGATCTTGGTGTGAGATCAGATCCAGTTCCTCACACACTAACTCTGCCACACCCATGGCGTGTCTTTGGGAGGTCTCTGTGATGCAGTCACACCTGCTCCTTATCTGCCTGGAAAGTCCTCCAAGCTGGCACCCATGTTGGCCTCCAGACCATAATGTCACCATCCTCATGGCCAAACTAGGATGTCCCTCAAGGCTCAGCCAGACCTTGCAGTTTTTCATAGCTTTCCAGTTCCCTGTGCTTGTCTTCCTGAGCGTTCTCCTCTCCACTTGGGTCATTGGCAACTGTCAATCAAAGACTGGACACTGCTTGCGAGAGGGAGATAACCAGGGACGTGTGGCAGTGCACACGGCTTCCCCTTGGCCTGTCTGTACACAGCCTGAGGACTATGTCATTCTGGCACCTGCGATGAAATCACTTTAGAAAGCCAGTACCCGGTTGAGGTGTATTCACATTGACATTAGATTGATGTGCACTGTGTTGGAAATCAGGTAGCTGACACAGAAAAAGGATGTTTTAATAGGAATAATTTTCTAGCATTTCTTTAAACATGTTCAACTGGAAGTATTTTCTTCCAAAATAATATAGCTTGATTTTTAAAGGACTGTTAGCATGCCTGGGATTGGGAAAGGTAGGACTAAAGTTGTACCAAACTACACCAATAAACTCCATGTTTAGCAGAAATAGGCAGCCTGATGGTGTGCATTTATACAACAAAGTCCAGAGAACTGACATGCAGGTTGAAAGTCAGATATGCAACCTCCTTATCTGCTAACTCTGTTATTCCTCCAACACAAGTGATTAGTGTCTTTTTTTCTTCCTTCCTTCCCTCCCTACCTCTTTCCTTCCCCCATTCCTTCCTTTCTTCCTTCCATGGGTAGATTGCATATTCATTAAACAATAAATGCCCATCCTGTGCCAGGTATTATGCAGATGTTGAGGGGTTTGCAGTCCGGTCAGTCATGACTCTGTATCCTGAATCTAACAGTGACTTTATAACTAGGAGACCGACTTAGACCCTAGGGTATAGCGTGTTTCGTGAATTGCTCTGCAGTGGAATCTCACTTTTATATTTAGGGAAGGTTTATCTTAAACTAGGTGTTTTCCTAATCACTGGATAAGCCTTTACCCTACACATAACTACAGTTTTCCTAAACTTTTATCATTTTGTGATTCCTTTAGAAAGGGCTTTTGGGGAACTTAATGTTCTAAAAAATATGTTTAATAATAATAAAATAAAATAAAAGCAAAACCTGTGACTCCTCTGCCCCCACTGGCATTACTCAGCAGGAGCCTCCAACTGCTGGTGGTTGGCAATGATCCTGCAAGTTCAAGGGCTCTTTCTGCCAGGGTATATGCGTTGTTTAGTGCGGGGCGTTCCTTTGCCAGGTACTGGCCCTGGCTTCTCTTTACAGCTTTGTTTCTGCATCAGTTCACTGCTGCATGTTGTCTGGAATTTATCACCTCAAAAAGGTGTCTCTGTTTTATATAGAAACAGTTTCCCACTTCTGGGGGAGAAGGAAGTGCCAAGGGCACAGGGTCTGGCCCTCCCCAGAACAACCTGGATTTCACCGAGACAGTGACCAGAAGTTAAACCATGTTACTAAAAATTCATCTCGCAATTTTTTCATGTATGTATAAAACAGAAACTGATTCTTACTATCCTATTAGGATAACACTTTTCATTGCAAAGTTTGTGTCAATAAAGTCATTAATTTCAAACATACCTGGGTGATTATGCAGAATCTTTACTGGAACCTTAAATTTGTATGTAGAGTTGTTTAGACTCTTTTTTTTTTTTTTTAATGAAGGTCTTTTACGTAAGTGATACTGCCTGTGAAATAGGTAAGGAGAATGTGATTAGTCCCGTTTTACACTTGTGGAAGCATCTATATATAGCCCACCCAGCTACTCAGCACGGGGCAGGGATCGAAGTGAGGGCATCCTGCCTGCGAGTCAGGTGCTTCCCCAGCACACACGCCTCCACGGCAGGAGCCTAAGCCACTGCAGGGGAATGCGATGGAGCCTAAGACCGGGCCGAGCTCGAGTCTCAAAGGGCCATTTGGGTAACTGGAGAAGGCCAGAGAGAGAAGACTGGACAGGGCTAGCAGAGATTGGAGAGGGCCTGTGAGCTCTCAGGGGATTTGGGGCTGGTCCAGGCTCACCTGTCCCTTCAGAGAGGGTGATCCTGACCTGGTGTGAGAGGGCAACTTCAGAGGAGGTCTGAGCACGCAGAGGGACTTTACAATTCAAAAGAGATGGAAGCTGCACCCCTTGGAATAACTGCTTAGACCTAAAGAAGGGGGAAGCCAGGGACCACCGCTGCTGCTGCTATGCTCTGAACACTCGTGGATGTGGAGGTAAAGGACTGTACCCTTCCCCTTTCCCCGCTGCTCACCTCCACAGTGCTCCCCACGCCCCACCCCCACCTCCCAGGCTACCCGAACACACTCCTTTCTGCAGGCCCTGCCTAAGCCCCGCTAACCTTCATCTGCTTATGGTCCTCACCAGCCCCACTTGTGGGCTGCCCACAGAAATGTATCTCATCCCTCTTTGCTCCTCTAAGCAGGGCTTACAACACTGGCAGCTCCTCTGCTGAAACCAGATGACATACTCACTTGGTTTGTCTGTCCTGGTGTAAACACTTGGAAATGTCAATAAAAAGTCAGCCCTGGCAGAGCTCCTAGTTTAGAACTCCAATATCTATCCTCCCCTTCTTCCTTAGCTGGGCACATGTCTGCTTAGAATAAAGATTACACTTTCCAGCCTCCCTTGCAGCTAGGAGAAATCAGGGCAATTCTTAAGTTTTTTGGGTTTTACAACTGGGTTCTTGGCTACAAGTGTAAGACAGTGTTGAAAAAGTTTTTTGGGGGGACAGTGCCAATCGAGAGAACCATTTTGGACTCATTAAGTATGAAATGTCCAAGTGGGGGTGTCTAGTAGGCAGCTGGACACATCTGTATGAAGGTCAGGGGGTTGGTCAGGATGGAGAGAAGAATTTGGGAGTCGTCAACACACAGAAGGTATTTAATGGCACAGGAATCATTAATAATTTGTCCGATGAGAAGCTAGAGAGGAGAGCCTGGGACTGTGCCAGGAGGCACTCCAACATTCAGGGAGTTAGTGGTGGAGGAAGAGTCAGCAGAGGATGCTGGGAAGTGAGAGAGTTAGGAAGAAAACTGGAGCTCGTGCACTGAAGCCAAGATAGAAAAATGTTTCAGGAAGGAGAAATGGTCAGTGGTGGTGAGTGCTGCCCACAGGTTAAATCGTGTCAGAACAGAGATGTGACTACAACGAGCACCAAGAAGCTTCCTGGTGACCTTGACAAGAGCAATTTCAGTGGAACGTGGTCACAGAGGTCATCTGGGTGGGCCCTAATTCGGTATGACTGTTGTCCTTAATTAGGACACACATCCGCAGAGGGAAGACACAAAGAGAAAACAGGCATCTACAGAG